>JABEVN020004034.1:0-15858 GCA_013146195.2 Codonopsis lanceolata | reverse complement strand
TCCTATCGGATCTTACAATTTTAATTTTAAGGTCAAGTTGATTTTCAACCTCGACTTTATAGACCTTAAATACATCTAGGGCCTCGAGTTTATCATGAATGAGTAGACATAACCATATCGTGAAAAGTCGTCAATAAAAGGTACTTATGTCCTCCAATACAGGAGTAGTAAAAGGTCCACAAATATCGGTGTGAATAATTTTTAAAAGTCGATTACTCGGGTAGCTCACGTTTAATACCTTTTACAAATTTTCCTTTAATGCATTCAACACATGTGCCAAATAGAGAAATCTAAAGGATGAAGAACCTTCCTTTATGAGTCGCTCCATTCTTCTCTAGATATATGGCCTAAACGTTCATGCCACAATCTAGAGGAATTATCATCCTTTAATTTTCTCTTAATACCGGTTGGAACAACTATATCATTTACATTCATCGATTCTAAGGATTCGAAAGCGAAGGATCTAAACATAATTTGTAAAGGTTTCCCTCTAACAAACCGAGAATCGACAACTTGAGTAAAAGAAAGAGAGAGCCTTTATTCTCAAACTTAAACGAAAAACCATAAGCGTCAAGTTTAGAAAGAAATAAGGTTTCTAGTCATCTTTGGAACATAAACAAGGTATCAACTAAATCCAAATTGAAACCACTCTCCAAGACTAAGCGGAGAGTTCAGCAACTTGACTTGAGCTTTCTTCCTACTATGCGTGTCGATCTCCTTTAGTTAGTTTCTTCACGGAAGAATCACATGTGAATTAGTAACATGCACGGTTGTACCAGGTATCAATCCACCATGTGTTTAAAGGAACATTAATCGTAAAAGATTCATAACAAACATTAATTAGTGAACTACCTTTCTTTTCGAGCCACTCACGAAACTTAGGGCAATCCCTCCTCATATGCCTTTCTCTCTACAAGCGACACTTGATGTTGCCAAGGCCTTTTCGTAGAAGATTTTGCCTTCTCTCGCTTTAGTGGTAGAAATACTCTTGTTCCATTTCTTGTTACTTTTGGCATAAGTCTTTCCTTTTCCCTTAGATGGTCCGATGTGATGATATGGGCACTTTCAATCCTCTCGGATTTAAGTCTTTCTTCTTCTTGAGCACACATGCTCATTAGCTCACTCATCTTTCATTTCACTTTCGGCCAATTATAGTTGACCTTAAATTGGCCAAAGCTGGCATGGAAGAAGTCATAATGAAGTGAGTGAAAACCTTGAGAGATTTCCATGTCCATTGCTTTAAGTTGAGCAGCCATGTCACTCATCTTCATAATGTGCTCACGTACACCACTCACACCATCATACTTAAGCGTGACCATCTTTGTGATAAGAGTTGTAGCCAGTGCCTTTGAAGAACCCATAAATTGTTCTTCGATATGAGCAAGATACTCCTTAGCATTATTAGAATCAGGAATTGCTCCGCGAATAGCGGTGCTAATGGAACCTTTCATAATCAATAGGGATATGCGATTGGAACGCTCCCACGCCTCTGAAGCAGCTTTAGCCTCAGCACTGCTTTCAGCCGTAATTGGTGGAGGAGCATTCACACATAAGACATAATCCAAATCAGAAACTCCAAGAATAATGCCAATCTGCTCTTTCCATGAGGCAAAGTTCGTACCACTCAGGGATTCAATAGAGGAAAGACAACTCGTAATAGTAGTTGCATGATTAAATGCTAAAGGAAAACAAAAACAATCATCCAAATTACGACCTTAAGAAAAAATCCACAAAATACAATAACAAATCATTAATATTTAAATAAACTGAAAATAAGCAGTTTATCTATAAAAAGGTAAAATACACAAAAACCTTTTTATTCAGAAATCTAAGGCATCATTAATAGCCTTCCGTTGGGCCGACTATCAACATACAAGTGATCTCTCATTAAATCATTAGGAAAATCATGAAAAGTTGAAACCACTTAAAAATTATATCACCGTTGGGCAGAAATAATTCAAGTCATGCAACTTAATTTATATTTTCGTTTCATTATATTCAATAACCAAAAATATGAATCTTCCGTTCGGCCGATTTATATTTTAAATTAATGAATATCTCATAAGGTGATTTTAGCATTAGCTTAATTTGTCCAAAAATGAACTTCCGTTGGGCGGTCCAATTTTCAAACAAACAAGAATCACAAATACTGATAAAGTACTCAAAAGAATTCTTTAAAATAGTATTAACATGTCACAAAATATGCATATCGATTAATTGAATTAATCGAAACAAACGAGCACGATAGAGACATAAGTATGTAATTCATTTGAGTTGAGATAATAAACAATGAAATCATGAAGTTCATTAACAACTAATCAAATAGTCATATTAATCATGAATTCTTTGTCAAATTATTGAAATGTACTATCCATTGTTGCCATATCTAAAGAAAAATAAAAATAAAAATAAAAACAAAAAGCCAACAGTTTCGGATTTGTACATACATGCTAACCGACCTTTCGGCAATTTGCACAGTTTCGGTATTTTTCGCATTATCAATTGACAACCATTTTAGATGATAATGACAACCACTTCAGTTAGCATAATAAAAATATATATATATATATATATATATATATATATATATATCAAGCAATATCAATTGAACCATTTTAGATGATAATGACATCACCGGTCAATGAACTAATAAACAACATATCATAAGTGGGCTGTGTAGCAGGAACCATAAATAAATCAGAAGCATCCTTACTGCAACTATGATAGTGACGACAATTTATGTTAATGCTCACCAAAGAATTGACGGTGAACAGTGCATCGGTACGAGTTCATCTTTTTTCTTTTTATGGTGATGTCATGAATTTTCAGTTTATTGACCGGAAGAAACCATGACGAAAGGAGGTTGCCATGTTGGTAATAGGTAACCTTACCATGCATTATGATTATGTAAAATTAACATGGCTCTGATATCAAAATGTTAGAACATTAATTTATATAAGACTTGTACACATAATCAAGAATAGGATCATGTTTTTCATATAAGCATAATGAACGTAAATTGAAGACATACCGGAACCAATTGAAGCCATTAGTATGGAGTAATCGAATTCGATAGACTGTAATGCGGAACGAGAGTCTTCAATTCAAGTGGGTTTAGGTTTTCACCCCCTTATCTATTTCACATGCAATGGAACGTATGTATTTTTTTGTGGAGGCAACTGTTAGGGTAAAAGAATGTAAGAAACCCTAATCCCCAAAAGACTTTAAATAGATAGGAGGTGGAACCTAACCCTAAAGTGTAATCAATCTCCCACCGTCCATCAAGGTGTAGAGATTTATTGGGCCTATTAAGATTTAATATACTTTAAGTATATTAGATGACTGAATTATATAAGCTCATAATGTTATTTGGCTAATATAATTAATTAAGGTCCATAACCAATAATTAGTTTATTCTAAGTTAAACCCGTAGGTCACAAAACATGGGCTAGATCCCGTCGGGTCTAACAGAGACAACTCGAACACCAACTTCCAAATATAAAACTGAAAGCATAATCGAGTTTCGCCATTATCATTTGCCATAAGAAAGGATCAAAGAATTACATATTGCAAGTCAATTACCAATAGTATTTCTTCAAATGATCTGTATGCCATGGATGTTTAAATTCGTTCCCATCCTCGGTTCGCAACATATAAGTACATTCTTTAACAATTCTAACAACCTGAAAAGGACCTTCCCAATTTGGTGAAAGCTTCCCCCAATCAGCTCGATGCACTATTGCCTCGATCTTACGGAGGACCCAATCGCCCACAGCAAATGACCTACCACGAACCCTTTTATCGTGGAGGGCCTTTGCTCGCTGCTTGTAATTTGTCATTCTCATCTTAGCCTCTAATCTTTTTTCTTCTAACAAATCCTGATCGGCTGCCCGTGTTGCTTTATTAGACTCAGTGTCATAGTGCAAAACCCTGTGAGTTGGCAAATATATTTCTACAGGCGCCATAGCATCAGACCCATAAGCCAAGGAAAAAGCTATTTCTCCTGTTGGACCCCTGACTGTCGTTCTAACTGCCCACAAGGCTGAAGGCAGCTCGTCGACCCATCGTCCTGCTTTATCCTCCAAATTTCGCTTCAATACATGCAGGATTTGTTTATTTGCAGCCCATTGCCCTGGGGGTATGCTATTGACGATTGCCAATGCTTCACGCGCATTTGCTCGCACGCTTTAGTGAACTTTTCAGAAAATTGAGTCCCGTGATCAGACACAATTGCTCGTGGAACTCCAAACCTACACCATATATGCTCATGAACAAAATCGATGATGATATTCTGGATGCACTGATCAAGCCCAATCTGGATACCTGGCTTTCAACGTATCCTCAACTCCCCAAAGCCCAACTCTGCAATAAGAATAGACGGTCGTGAACTAGGCAGGGGCACTCCCTGCAAAAGCCCTCCGGCGTAAGAATCAGTACAAGATTCAGCAAATGAGTAATCAATTTGGCAGAATTTTAGCTAAGGGATATGATTGCGCGTACCTTTCCCCTTAATTTTCCGGAGTTTTTATAGTTGCCGGAGGGCATAACTGATCTTAACTGCCCCTAATCGTCCACTAATGATTGTGGCATAAGTGGCGGGCATATTAATTCCGCCATTAATTACAACTGTTTGAATGGAGAGTTTCCCGGACATAACCGTCCTCTACTGGAAGCAACTCATGCTCGGACATAACTGTCCTCAACTAGTAACAACTACCGAAATAACGAGCATGACAAATCATGCTCGCACCTTAAATTCGCTCGTTGACTAAACCCCCAGCTTGTTGACAACTCACTTGATTAAAGTTGACACCGTGCTCGCTTGCTCGGATGACGTATGCCTTCCTGGCATGCGACCCATGACTTGGGCCTATTGGGCCGGGCAGTTCAAATAACAATCCATAAACGATTTGTTTATTTATTTGTTTTATTTTTTCAAAACATGTTACTTGCACCCTTATTTTCTCCCCTAGAAGTTGTCATTTTAAAGAAATCTAATAATTAAAGGATATATAGTTATCCTTAATATTGATTATAATTATAAAAACTCTTGGTCACGATAATTAAACATATTGATACCATTACATGTAGAAGGTAAAGTTAGAATTGTGGATACTGTTGGCCATAATTTTGAAAGTGTAAGTGATTTTTTTTTTTGGAAAAATGGTTAATTTTGTTATTTTACTTTAACCAATCATTACATTTTGCCAATATACTATTTTTCGAGCAAAATTGTCATTGTATTTGAAAAGGGAGATGCGATTTCATCATTACCACTAACTGTCATCTAATTTTTAATGAAATTAATTTCAGTTGTCACCCCTAAGGTTTTTTAAAATATAGGAATATGCTTAATAATAGTTGAAGTTAAAAATTAAATGAATTACGGTTCTTAAATTATCAGAAAAAATTCTTTTAGAGGTTAAAAAATATTTTGTGAACAAAAAAAAAAGGGGAAGAATGAATGAAATATGAAAAATGCAAATAAGAAGGAAAGATATATTTTGCCTAAATAAAAAATTAAGAGAAGAATATCAATAATACAATAGTGTTTAATAGCTCACTTGCAATTGATAAAAAATATTTATCGGTCAAAATTAAATCATTTTAAAATATTTAACAGTTGAGATTCATCACATGTGTGGAGGTCATTATCCTTTTTATTAATAAAATATTTACTAAATTATATAAAAAAATACTTAATAATTATTAAAAGTAATTAATTAAAAATTAATTTAATTAATTTCTAATAAATGAATTGGTTATTTTAGAAAATATTTATTTTTAAAATAAATTATAAAAAATAGTTACTAAATTTATAAATAATTATTAAATAAAACATATAATACATAAATCATCAAATAACATTACAAAATTGTTAAAAAAAATTCTTATAAAAAAAAAAGTATTATTCAAAATAAAATAAAATTAACACATCACAATTTTCATGGTCGCTATTAGAGGTTGAATTAAAAGTTTTATTTTTTATAATCTTATCTTTACAATTTTCATGCTGTCAATGTAGCCTTGTTCCCTAAGGTAAACTTTTTGTAGATTGTTTGATCTACAGTTTATTTTAGGACAAAATTTCACCAAGCTGATATCCTTACCAACAATGCATGTCCTAAAATTTATGCCTAAAAACATGATAACAAAAAGCTAGGTAAAAAAAAAATGCAATCACACACAAGTGATAAAGACCAGATCAAAGGATGTAGTTCCTAATGTAGCTGCATTGGGAGATGCATTCGCCAAAATTGTAATTTTATTTTCAATTTTGCATTTTTTTTAATTTCTCAACCAGATTTCTCTCCCAAGATCGTAAATTTTTCACAACAAAAATCCATAGATACTTTATTTCCCTAGGAATATAGCTCTACTTTATTTCAAGCTATAAAAACATGTGTCACTAGGAACCTTTCACACTATTTACCAAGGGAAACCACTTAACTTTTTGATCAACCCATGAAATCCAAGGATTCATAGTCCCAAAAGAAAGGTGCCACAACCTTGTTCATAGGTAGCTCTTTTCCGTTAGGTAGCTTTCACACTTTTTCAATTAAAGGGAGTCAATTTACTCAAGATCAACCCATGAGAACCTAAGTTCCATAGTACCTTGACAAATTGCAGCATCCCAAAAATTTCAAAAGGTATCTCTTTCCTTTGTGGACTTCAAACATACTCAAGAACTGGGAGAGAGAGAGAATCATAACAATGAAATCACAACAGATTTTGAATGAAATTCTCAAGCAACCACAAGAGGCACATACATGTGAAACAATGATCTAGAGTGCCCTCTAAAGACAAAATGCAAGCATGCCTAATTTTTTTTTTATAAATTTTTATAACTAAGTGTAAAATCATAGGGCACACAAAATACAAGAGATTTCCAAAGATTGAAAAATCTCTAAAAAAAAAAGACACTTGGCAAATATATCAGCAAGATGATTTTCAGTCCCAACATGTTTAATGCAAACAATTCCTTGTTCAACCAAGTCTATAAAAAAGTGGTGTCTTATATCAATGTGTTTTGTACGAGAATGATGAACTGGATTTTTGTGCAAAGCAAAATGCATAGGTGTTATCAAAAAACAAGGTTAACACATCAATGTGTAGTCCATGATCTTTGATCATTTGGAGCATCCATAAAAGATTTAAGGCTTCTCTCAAAAATATTTTGATAAGCATGCAAATTTTTGAGAATCAACCTTACCTCTTCTCCTTGTGTATATGTCATAATGAATATTACCTATCATTTGAGAAATTGGATGGTTTTTCTGTATGTGGCTGGGAATGTCATGGCTGCAATCATTCAAATTGGACTGAATTTCTGAATGTTCAGGACCTGTTTTTGAATGTTCAGGACCTGTTTCTGAATCTGCCAAGTTTCTGTCCAATGTGACTGCCGATGTAGCTACATTCGGAATCACATTGGGTGACACATTGTGAATCACATTGGCTGAACTTTCAGAATATGCGAGTTCGATCGGTGCATGTTCGCCGGTTTTCTTGGTTCTCGAATATTTTGGAGGAGATTCATCATAGAACCGCTTAGCACCAGGACATATATCAAAGGGTTCACAATATTTGGACTTGCCTTTGTCATTACTACCCTTAGGAACCCACATCGTTTAAAAACCTTTGGTTCTTTGTTTTACGTAAGCGTGAGTTCTTATCTTTGCCGAATGTGACTTCCAATGTTGCTTCATTGGATGTTGCATTCGATGCTGCATCTGATTTTTAACCAAAAAGGCATGCCTTAGTTCTTCTTCATATACAACCTTTTAAGAAGCGAGAATGGTCAGTATATGACCGGAGCTTGTGATAAAAATGACACACAAAATTCTTCTTTCTTGTTTTGGGTTTTTCAAAGAAGTTTAGATTTTGAAAATTTTGTGTGGGATGTTTTGGTTCAGTAGACATACCTTCACCTTCTTTCACAAACATCTTGGGCCTGAATCCAATACGGACTTACGAATTATCGAATTCAACATCTCATCCATTTTTGTTGGCTTGAGTTCCATTTAGCCATGGTTTCATTGGCTAGGATGAGCTTTTCTTTCGGATCTTCAATCTCACATCTTTCTTACTCAACGGTACTCTCCAACCTTGTAAGACACTCCTTTGTTCTTCATTAGCCTTTTTCAGATTCGTTTGCCTTTCCAAGCACTATTACTTGATGAGCTCTCTTTTCCCAATCTTTGTACAACTCTTTGTAACCTTCTAGCAGTCCGATTCGGGTTCTCCATCGTCTTCGTGACAGGAGTTAAAAGTAAAGATCATCACCTTGCTTTACGTCCATTGCATCTTCCAATGTGACTTCCGATGTAGCTACATTGGGAGTCACATTGGCCGAAAATCCTGCAAAATCAGATGGAGAGTTGTGTACAGCAGTGAGAGTGATGAGATCACCTGGATCTTCATCATCACTATCACTCAAAGTCGCAGAAAAATTCAAACCCTTCTTTCTCAAAGTATTAGCACATTGATTAGCATAATGCCCAAACCCTTGACAAGCCCTACATTTAATAGAATCAATATTTTTACTTCTAGATGTAGGCTGCTTAGAAAAAGGATTGGTAAAAGATTTTTCAGGGTTTTGAAAAGAACTTTCTTTGGGAGGAAATTTGCTAGGCTCATTTTTGAAAACTGTTTTGGTGATAGAAGATGGAGATCTGTTTTGCCCCTTTGCTTTCAAAATATTTTTAAACTTTGTTGTTAAAAATCCATTGACTCTTCACCAAAATCGATTCCTCAATCTCCTTATGCAATTCAAGAAATTCGGAAGAGATGTCAACAACGTAAGGAAAACAATACTATCATCGGAAGGAGTAGAAGATGACACACCTTTGCCTTTGTTCTTAATTTGCTCATTGAGGTTTAGCTCAAAATTTTGAAGAATACCAGCTAGTCTTTCAAAACCAATTTTGTCAATATCATGAGCTTCCTCAATAGCACAAATTTTCACATTAAACCTTTCAGGTAAAGTTCGCATCATCTTGCTAACAAGACGATAATTGGTGATAGGATTACCCAAAGCAAGAGCAGAGTTAGATATATCAAGTAATCTAGCATAGTAAGACATAATATCTTCATCTTCATTCATCCTTGTGTTTTCAAATTGAGTGGTAAGCAATCTTAATTTAGAAGCACGGACACTGGAAGGTCCTTCACACAAGGTTTGAAGGGCCTCCCAAACATCTTTTGCAGACTCATAGTTGGCTATAACCCTAAATGTGTTAGCATCAAGAGCTTTGTATATGGCAGACAAGGCTTTAGAATTAAAAGAGGCAATGTTTCTATCATTATTAGACCAATCTGCTTCTTTGGTGATCTTTACATCACCATCATCATCAATAGTTTTGGGAGGAGTCCAACCATTTAGAACAGCAAGCCACGCTCTCTCATCAATTGATTTGATAAAGATACGCATCTTGATTTTCCAAATAGAATAATTTGCACTAGTCAAAATAGGAGGACGAACGACATTCTCATACTGAGAATCCATCACGGCTACTACCAGAATCAACTCTTAGTGATGTCAAGAGAAGGCTCTGATACCAATTGAAAGAACGTGATAGTACGGATTCTCAAAAAAATTCAATGTGATTACCAATGTTGCTGTGATTGTAGCAACAATGGCAAACACAATGAGACAGTAAATAATGGCAAAACAGTAGCAGCGGAAGATTGTTTAAAAAAAACAGCTTCAAACAAAAGGTTTGTAAACAGGTTTTAACCAAAAACAATTTACAAGTTTAATACTTGTAGATCTAG
The DNA here is from genome assembly GCA_013146195.2 of Codonopsis lanceolata. Taxonomy (NCBI): domain Eukaryota; kingdom Viridiplantae; phylum Streptophyta; class Magnoliopsida; order Asterales; family Campanulaceae; genus Codonopsis; species Codonopsis lanceolata. Next base: position 6,081 of record JABEVN020004034.1, on the reverse strand, counting down.
CCTCATGGCCAAAAAGATTTCACTAAAAACGATGAATTGTTTTACAAAAACTATGTGAAATCACATAAAAAATATTCTCACAAGATAATGTCTTGGAGAACAAAAACCCCACATAAACAAGTTAAACTAAACGTAGGAAGAAACAAAATCAGCTTCCTTTAAACAAAACAGAAAGACAAAAACAGTTTCAGAATTTCAATGTTACTGCCAATGTAGCTACATTGACGACATCTACGCTACACTTGGGGAAAAGCGCCGAAACACCTCGATTCTGCTCATAGATTCTATGGTTTTTGTTCTCTTTCTGGAGCTCTGTAAGAACCACGAATCCTTGTTCCTGAATATATAGTTATGCGTCTCCTATACACACCCAAACAGTCCGTCTACTACAAGGAAAATGATTAGTTATTAAGGAAAAAATCAACAACTTACCAATTCAATGGGATTTTATTATCAAATATGAAATTGGTCAAGAATCTTGGTTTGACAAGGATTTATACTAAGATTTTGTTACTAAAGATGATGAACCATAATCTAATAAATTATTTTGTTACCAAAAATGACTCTTAGACTTTAGGATCAAGAAAACCAAAAATCTAATTAAAGATTTAGTTTCCAAAAATGTCACACTTGTCAAATATGAATTTTACCAAGAAAGGAGAAACAAAAATAAAATAGGTCATGCCTATTTTATCCTTACACCTAGTATCTCTCCACAATAACGGTTGAGCCCGAATTTTACTCCCAAGATGGCTATATATATCTTACAATGTTTCATTGAAGAGGTACGCTCAATTTTAAAGGCTGAAACTTTGTCAAATTGATATTGTACCTAAGTGTTGTCTAATTTCTACACTTGAGTGCCTTTGCAGGGAAAGCCCTTATCTAGTTCACCCTTGTTATTGATTTTTTTGACAGGTTTGACCCTCAAGACAATGATAAATTGAAAATCAGATATTCAGTTGTTATAAGCCCAATGTATTCACATTTTTTGATACATCAAGTGACAAAATGTAAAAATTTATCAAAATACAGTTACAAAATTAACTATTTTTTGGATATATTTTTTTGTATGAAACTAGAGAGCCCTTATTGGATACATGCACCGGTAGTTCCCTTATTCATACTTTGCAAGCACTTGTTCTTAGTATAACATTTTGACATGCTATAAATTCACTAAAGTCACGTGTTGCTCATATCCATATAGTTGAAATAATTCGGTCTTGTTCATATAACATATTTCTCACAACAGACTTTACAACTAATTCTGATGCATCATCAAATCTACTGTTTTCATAACATTTCAAATTAATCTGACTTAAGCTAAGTTTTAAAAATCATTATCACGCTAACTAATACATAGACCAATTAGTTAAATCTTTAGGGACTTAAATTCGGTTGCAAGTAAATCTACTATATTCCTAAAAAACCATTTGACGTGTAATAAGTGTTATTGCGACAACACGTTTTATGATTCATCATTAATTACGTTTTTTCATCTCTGTGCTTTCTCACCTATAAATATTTATTCAGGAGGGAGGAAGTAAAATGTAAATTTGGAAACTTAAGTTAGGCTCCGTTTGTTTCACGGAAAATGACTTTCGGAAACGTTTTCCTCATTTTTCGATGTTTAGTACGTAACCTTAGGAAAATACAGTCAACGTAAAAGGTTTTCCGAGTCAACGGAAAATGAAGGCTTCTTTTCCGGAAAAAAATGATTTACGGATTCATTTTCCGTAAGTCATTTTCCAAATGTTCGGGCACCCTCCGCCCCCTTTCACAATTGCACATATTTACTTACACACACAATATTTCACTCAACAAATAAATTGTTTAGAAACATAAATAAAGTTTGTGTATACTATTTAAAAATTATAATTTTAATAAATGCTTACTACGTTCTAAAATTAGTGTCACCTATAATATTTAGGGACATCCTAACCATTGTCAATTTTATATTTTAAAACGTTTTTTTCATATCAATTATCAAAAAAATTATTTGTAATTGTGAGATTGAAAAAAGATAGACATTGATTTGACACCACTAATGATAAATTGAGGTTACTAAAGAAAAATTACTTAAAGTTCAACTATATATTATATTCAATATGTGCATCAATATTAGAATATATTTTTTTTGTATTTATTCATATATAGTTTTCCGTAACATTTTATAGGGACATCCTAAACATTGTCTATTTTCTATTTTAAAATGTTTTTTTTTCATATCAATTATCAAAAAAAAAAAATTAATTGTGAGATTAAAGAAAGATGGACCTTATTAAAAAAGATGGTCCTTATTGATTTTCTAGGGACATCCTAAACATTGTTTATTTTATATTTATATTTTTGTATTTATTCATATATTGTTTTCCGTGACATTTTCCGTGTGTTTGCTAAACAACCGTAAATGTTTTCTGACATATTTTCAAAAGATTTACCATTTTCAAAAGATTTACCTAACACCTGAAAATGAAATCTTTTGATTTTTCGGAAATCATTTTCCAGAAATCATTTTCTGGAAATGATTTTCCATGAAACAAACGGAGCCTTAGTGTTTTTGTATTTTTTTTCCTCTTAAATTATTGAGTAGGTCTCTTGTAAGACTGTCTTCCGAATTTTAATTCGTAAGACGAAGTTATTTTGTTTTACAGTCTAATCCACCAATACACGATGAATCAAGTAAAGAGAATCCATTTTAAAAAAAATCTATAAGAATGTTTTACCTAAGTTTTTATTTAAATTATTTATCAGTTAAATATTGCAATATCCATTACACATACAACTGGTAAGCAAAAGTGTCATATTCAGATAAACAACCCTTAATTAGAGCATCCCCAACGTGAGTAAAATGGCTTCTTAAGGGCTTGGAGAAGTGTGCAATGTGGCCACTTAGGAGAGAGAAAAGCTCACCTAGGAGAGAGAAAAGGAGATAACTTCCTAATTAGGAAGTTGGTATTTGTCACGGAGGTGGGCGGCTGGTCAAGGGGTTGTGTGTGTGGGAGGGGGGGGGGAAGGGGGGAGGGTTTTTTATTTTATTTGAGATTATGTTAAATTTAATATTTTTTGTGTAAGAAGTTATGTAAAAATAATATATAATGATAATATTTATTTTTAAATGTGTAAAAAGAAAAAAATGTATAAATAACAATAAGACTCAATTAAAAAATTGCATTAAAAATATACACATTCAGGATGCCCTTAAGAATTCAGATTCTACATAGACCAGATGTGCACTTATTCCTGAAGATTTTTAACTTATTTGAATAAAGTTAGTGTGCATCTTTTTTTCAAACTTGGTTCTCTACTTCTCACTTTCCCGGTCACCTAGACCTAGTCTTACTCTTTTAAATTATTTAGTCTAGTATCTACCATCTCAAATTAAAATCTTTATTTTGTTAACATTTTGATTTTTGAATTGTAACGTAAACTTTATTAGATAAACTAGCGATTTAGCAAACTAGTCGTTCTTTTAATAAAGTCCCATGGTTATTTTTTTGAGCAAATTTTAAGTGAGTATAATTTTAAAAAAATGTTTTTATTAAGGATCATTAATTTTTTGAACATTTCATGTAACTACAAATTGGTTGTCAAATGACAAAAATGTCATTAATGAAGACAAATCTAATCCGACCTAAAAAAATTCAAAAAAGCTAATGTCAAGATTTGACATCAGCATTGATTTCACAGTTTATTCGAATAAAAAAAATTCAAAAAAGGCTGATGCCAAGACTTGACATCAGGTGAAAAAATTCAAAAAAGCTGGTACCAATGTTTGGCATTAGTATTGATTTCATAGTTTATTCAAACAAAAAAAATTCAAAAAAGCTTATGCCAAGACTTGGCATCAGGTGAAAAAAAAAAATTCAAAAAAAATGATATTATGGTTTGACATCAGCATTGATTTAACAGTTTATTCAAACCAAAAAATATTCAAAAAAGCTGATGCCAATTGGCATCAGGTGAAAAAAAAAATCCAATAATTCAGGCATCAAGTTTACAAACTCATTCTTCATCTTCTTTGGCATCAGGTTGCTGATGCCAAATGCATCAGGTTGTGCACCGTAAATTTTATATTTTAGCTACACCCTCTCTCTCACACACACAACACCAATGCCCACCACTATTTGACCTCCTAGCCGATCCATAAACGGCACAAGGATAGACCCAATGGAGCTACGGCAGAATGATCAAAGAGCATGGAGCAAAAGAGATAGGGACTTGTAAAACATCTTCATTGTTCCGCCTTCATGTCTGCAAAGCGTCGTCGCCACTTGATGCTGCACAATCTGGTCTTGGGCCGTTCCTTGCGGTTTAAAGGATATCTGGGCTTAACTGAATGTGAGAACTCCTAAAACCCTGTCAAAAGAAGAAACACCTTAGATGGAATGCAAGGCAGGGCCTCGCAAAACCCCTCAGGTGTGAGAGTAAGTATTGAGCTTAGTTGAAAGCAAAATAACAGGTTTCGTGTATAGAATAGTGCGCACCTTTCAAATGAGATTTCATGAAGTATATATAGCCCTTTCCGGGGAGTAAGATCCGGTTAGGCTATGATCACGGAGATATTTTAGGACCGTAATGCCATAAATGCGGTTGACCGCCAGAATCGAAGGGATCATAGCTAAAATCTCTGATCGGCGAGGTTATCTCGAAATTAATACCGAGCTCAATCTGCCTTGCTAAGCCTCGGCCGAGTGACAGAGAAATTCCTCGCCGGGATGAGGTATGATGATCATCTCGCGGCTATCCTCGCTCGGGTATTTCTCTCCGGGTTCTGCCATACACGTGACTATCACGTGTTGAGCTCGTGCTTGGCTCGTGACCAAAGTTTGGGCCGAGCTCATCGCTGGCCCCCCTCGCTCCTCGCTCGCGAGTATTTATGCTCTGGCGCGTGGAGCAATACACTTGTATGATTTGAATTGCTGCGTGATTTGGGCGCCTTTTTTCCCCAAAATTGCGCTATAAAAGGGTAAAACCCTAACCTTTTTTCTTTTTTATCGCTTAACCTTCAATTGTTCCGCCTTGCTCTTGCTATTACTTTCCTCGCTGGCGATTCTTTGTGCTAACAAGAAATTGCTTCGCTATTCTCGATCACTTCAACATTTCGACCGGCAAATTGATTCCCGCTCAAGCGCACAAGTAAGTTTCTCCCTGCTTTTAATTCTCCTCTGTTTCTTTGAGTTTTCGGTTTTGGTTTTTCTCGTGTTCTTCATGTTCATGGTTTTCTGGTAGATTCTTAGGACTTTCAATTTAGGCTTGGGTAGTTTGCATGGAGATCAAGGAAAAGTCTTCGAAGAATCATAAGTTTTCTGGGATTAATCCGATATTGCTCGATCTGTAGGATGTCTTCCCTCTTCGACTTTTCGATGACAGCTTCGATCATGAGCAAGAAGCTTATGATTATGACCATGGTGCTCGTGAGAGCATCATTCACCCGTAGATTCCGAGAGAACACGATCCGACGTGTTGATTTCGAGAGGAGGAATACTCAAGAAGCAAGTAGTCATGCTTTCTTGAAAGTGGTCATAACGATGTGACCACCGACTGTGATGAGGTAGACGGGCGAGCTCGAGTGAGATGCCCAAATGACGAGGAAGAGTCGTGGTCTAATTCTCGAAGCGGGTAGGAGACCTCGCAACGAGGATTATTTTAATTTGAGCTCGCTTGCTCACCGGGAGTCAATGGACTCGCCAGAGCGGGAACCGGTTTGACTCCATCAGATTTCAGGAAGATTACCGAGGGGTCCCTTATGAATCCGAGATGACTCCTCGCCGATGAGGAGTAAGACCAAAAAGAGTGGTCTTTTTCTATGATTTCTTTCGTGCCTGGATGCTTTTCCGCTAGATCCTTTGTTGTCGAAGTTCTTAAGGGAGACCAACGCTGTTCTTGTGACCTCCAAATTTACTACGATGCCGATTCTCGATTGTTTTAATAAGCGATCACGGCCGATTGGTTGAACCCGAGATGACCATATCCGAAAACTTTTTCAATTCACTAAGGACAAGAGATCGGGTAGATTATTGGCCGATCAAAAGCCGGAGCCCCAAGTTGCTTTACCGAATTTCCCATGTCGATAAGGGA
>JABEVN020004033.1:0-15861 GCA_013146195.2 Codonopsis lanceolata | reverse complement strand
CTAAAGAAAGAATACAAGTTTCTTTTCCCATTCTCTCCTTACAATTGTGAGTGACTTCTCTCTCTAAAAGTGGCCTGCATCGCCCAATTGTTGCTCGTAAGATCCTCCACTTCTGCCCATTTCCAGGATAAATATCAACCCCTTTTTCCCTCACTAAAGCCACTAACTAGCAGTTTTTCAACAAATAAAACTGCCAAAAACTTCCCAAAACTACCAATAACTTCCAAAGCAGTTTTTTCCTTTTATAAGGAAATAATTTAAGAAGAGGCAATAACTCTCTAACTGTCCAAAAGATCTGCTGGACAATTCTTCAGCTGGTTGACATCAGCTTCAGTTCCGGAATTTAGACAGCACATGCCCACGTGACACCACAGATTCCCATTTTCTTGCAATCCAGCATTCTTTCCTCAGCTTCCCTCTTTTGCAGCTCCCCTCACACCTACAAACATAAACAAGAACAAAACAACCAAAAGTGTAATATTTACTCTATAATCAATCATAAAACCGGTTAATAATATCACACTTTTGTGCCCCTATCACATCCCAGGCCTCTTTTGTTATGATTTTTGACACTTTGGCCCCTTGCATTTCACTGTTTACGCATCTTGCTTTTCCTTTTGCATTTTTAACCATGTAACTTGACATTTGTTAGCTTTTAACAAGTCTTGATATCTTATGTCAAGATTACATATCAAATATACGAAATTGGGGTGTCTACGTCCTTTTGAAATCAAAGAATATTGAAAAAATGTGTTCCTCTTTTTCTTTTTCTACACCTACACACAAGAGAAAAATGCTACTATAAGCAACCAAGGAAAAATGGAAACATTATGAAACATGGACTCTTTTATCTTGTTAGAATTCATGTGGTAATAAACTACCAATACTTTAGGACCAATAAAGGTTTAAACAAATAAATAAAATAAGACATCCCTATTTTACCCTTACAGTTCGTGTTCGTTATGCATTGCTTCAACGGAGACCGCACACACTTCTCCACTGTGGACCGCAGTGAGGACGTAGCTACCCTTGCCGTAACAATACGTGCTCCATCAGTCGCTATCAGTCGAGCGGAGTTTCGGTATATCGATGCATCACCACAAGAATCGTAGTCAAGATATTGGGTTAACACTGTTTATTGCAAGAGCTTTGTAGCGGCACCGGCTCTATAACATATCCTACTTGTATTATTTATTACTCACACTTATGTTAAACAAGGTGCTAAGTGAAGCATGAGACTTATGTGCCCATAATTGAGATGAAGGATATACTTTGATGATATTGTGTTCTATTTATTGTCAAGCATTATGCCATGACATGTAGTTGCATTTTAGTAACTTACTAAGTCTTTATGACTTACCCCGTTTAACTTGTTTTCCTTAGATCCGAGTCAAGCTGGCGGTTCTCATTGAGATCGTTGTGTTCGAGCTAGCTAGAGGTTCGCTTGGAGGTTGTTCTTTTGAGACTATGTATATATGGTTTTTTCTTTTGGCAAGGACGTTGGGAAAGCAAGTCATGTAGACTTGACTTTGGAACTTGTTGTTGTATTAGACTATACTACTCGTACTTGTAACTCTAACTTGTAATCTTTTGTGTGCCGACTTGTATGCCGAGCATTGTTTATTGTAAGGGTAAAATAGGCATGACCTATTTTATCTTGTTTTCACCTTTCTTGGTCAAAGAAGGATTTTAAATTAGTCAATGTTTATTTAGGTGTTAGATTTTGTTTAGAATACTTTTGGTAGATTAGTTTGTTTTTTTATAGGAAAATCTTTCAAATCTTTCAAAAGATTTGATCAATATATTTTTGGTAACTAAATCTCTGCAAATAATTTAGTTATTCCATGTATCATAGTTTTGTTTGGAAACATAATCTTGCATATTTAATTGGTAATCTCTTTCCTATTAGAGAATGGCTCTCTCGCCGTGTTCTTGCAGAAAACATTGTCTATATAACAAGGGCCTGCAAGTCGAGCAATTGGGTGTCGAGCAGTGAGCTGATAAGAGAGAAGAAAAAAAAGCTGTACGCAGATAGCGTGAAAGAGAGAAGAGAAAAACCATATGCCGAGAGAGCAATTTGTTCAGGGAAAAGTCAAGCGTTTTTCCAGATGAAGAACCGGTTTGAATCTTCTGTGAATGCAACATTGTCCTTCCTGAAAACTTGATCTTTGTGCTTCCAGATTTTCCCTTTTATTTGGAAACTGAATCTCTTTTTCTTCCCACGTTTGGTTTAGTGTTTTATGTGGGATTTTTTGATTCTCCAAGATACTATATCTTGTGAGAATTTTTGCTACGTTATTCTTTGTAAAAACAATATTGATTTTAGTAAATTTTGTGTGGCCTTGAGGCTAGATCTACAAGTATTAAACTTGTAGATTGTTTTTGATTAAAATTTGTCTTCAAAAATCTGTTAGAAACCTGAATTTCTATACAATCTTCCGCCTGCTGTTTTTGCTATTAGTTGTTTTCATTGTGATCGCCATTGTTGCAACAATCATCGCAACATTGGCTATCACATTGACTCATATCGAGAATCCGTGGTATCGCTTCTTTCAATTGGTATCGAGCCTACTCTTGATATCACTAAGAGTCGATTCCGCTTTAAAGTCGTGATGGATTCTCGATGAGAACGTGGTTCGCCCTCCTACTCTCACAAATGCTAATTATTCTATATGGAAAGTCAAGATGCGCATCTTCATCAAATCCATTGATGAAAGAGCGTGGCTTGCTGTTTTAAATGGTTGGAGTCCTCCCAAAACTGTAGATTCGGATGGTGATGTCAAGATCACCAAAGAATCTGAGTGGACCAATGATGATAGGAACACCGCTTTTTTAACTGGAAAGCCTTGTCGCTATTTATAAGGCCTTAGATGCAAATACTTTTTAGGGTGATAGCAAATTATGAATGCGCTAAAGATGTGTGGGAGGCCCTGGACTTTATGTGAAGGACCCGCCGTGTTCGCTCTTCTAAACTAAGAATGCCCAAAGACTCGGTTTGACTTGAATCTTGTTTATGATTCGATTACGAAAATCAGAAGTTTCAGCCAATGTGTCACCCGATGTTGCAACATCGAGCAACATTGGGAGAGACATTGAGCGTAAACAGAACGATTTCTTCTGTTTTAATTCCACAATTGCGAGAAGATGATGGAGACAATTCAGACTCTTTGAAGGGTACAAGGAGTTGCATACAAGGATTGGGAGAAGAGAGCTCACCAAGTTACACTACTTGGGAAAGCAAATGAAGCTAAAAAGGCAAATGAGGATAAAAAAGAATGCATTGTAAGGTTGGAGAGTTTGCTAAGCAGAAAGGATGTGGAGATTGAGAAGTTGAAGGAGCAGCTTACTCAAGCAAAAGAAACCATGACCAAGTGGAATTCTAGCAAGCAAAAGGTTGATGATTTGTCAATTACGTAATACATCCAAGTCGTATTGGTTTTGTCCCTAAGGTATTTGTGAAAGAAGGAGAAGGAACATACGGAACTAAACAGATGATGAAACTGTTTTCTTTGAAAAACCGAGAATAAGAAAGAAAAATTTTGTTTGTCACTTTTGCCACGGTCACATACAACCCTTTTGTTTTTCGAAAAAGGCTATGTATGAGGATGAAATAAGACAGCCTTCTTGGGAAAATCTCGGATGAATCGCAAATGCGACGGCAATCGCAACATTGGCGGGCAATACATTGGAAGTCTCATCGAAAATTTTTCTCAAAACCACCAACCCAAAATTTTTAAACAGATGTGGGTTCCTAGGGTAGTAATGACAAAGGCAAGTCCAAATATTGTGAACCCTTTGATATATGTCCTTGGTGCTAAGCGGTTCTATGAAACCATTGATGAATACCATGATGAATCTCCTCCAAAATCTTCGAGAACCATATCGAAACCAAAATCGCACATGATCGGTGAACTTGCATATTCCGAAAGTTCAGCCAATGTGATTCACAATGTTTCACCCAATGTGTCACCCAATGTTGCAACATCGGCGGCGACACATTGGGCGAACTTGGTCAGAAACATGTCACGAACTTTCGAATACGGTCTTGAACATTCGAAAATCAATCCAATTTGAATGATTGCGGCGATGGCATATACACAAGGAGAAAGAGGTAAGTTGATTCTCAAAATTTGCATGCTTATCAAAATATTTTTGAGAGAAGCCTTAAATCTTTTATGGATGCTCCAAATGATCAAAGATTATGTGCTACACATTGATGTGTTAACCTTGTTTTTTGATAACACCTATGCATTTTGCTTAGCACAGAAATCCAGTTCATCATTCTCTAACAAAACACATTAATATAAGACACCATTTTTTTTAGAAACTTGGTTGATTATGTAAATTGTTTGCATTGAACATGTTGGGATCGAAAATCATCTTGCTGATATATTTGCCAAGTGTCTTGTTTTTGAGAGATTTTTCAATATTTGGAAATTTCTTGTGTTTTGTGTGCCATATGATTTTACACTTAGTTAATTATAAAAAAAAAATTTAGGCATGATTGCATATTGTCTTTAGAGGGCACTCTAGATCAATTGACTCACATGTATGTGTCTCTTGTGGTTGCTTGGGAATTTCATTCAAAATCAGTTGTGATTTTTTGTTATGATTCTCTCTCTCTCCCAGTTCTTGAGTATGTTTGAAGTCCACAAAGGAAAGAGCTACCTTTTAAATTTTTGGGATGCTGCAATTTGTCAAAGTACTATGGAGCTTAGGCTTTCATGGGTTGATCTTGAGAAAATTGACTCCCCTTAATTGAAAAAGTGTGAAAGCTACCTAACGGAAAAGAGCTACCTATGAACAAGGTTGTGGCACCTTTCTTTTGGGACTATGAATCTTCGGATTTCATGGGTTGATCAAAATGCAAAATTGCTTCCCTTGGTAAATAGTGTGAAAGGTTCCAAGTGGCATGTTTTTATAGCTTGAAATAAAGTAGAGCTATATTTCTAGGGAAATAAAGTACCTATGGATTTTGTTGTTAAAAATTTATGATCTTGGGAGAGAAATTTGGTTGAGAAAATTTAAAAAAAAAAAGCAAAATTGAAAATAAAATCACAATTTTGGCGAATGCATCTCCCAATGCAGCAACATTAGGAACTACGTCTTTTGATCTGGTCTTTTATCACTTGTGTGTGATTGCTTTTTTTTTTTATTTCTTTTTCCTAGCTTTTAGTCATCATGTTTTTAGGCATAAAATTTTAGGACATGCATTGTTGGCAAGGATATCAGTTTGGTGAAATTTTGTCCTAATATAAACTGTGCAAATCAATTTTCAAAAATCTCCATGTTGAAAACTATTTAGTGGATGTCTAATTTTTGTGGGAAACTAAGAGGTTTTGAATCTGGATATGATGTGCTCAGTTATTGCTAAGGGGTGTGATTAAATCTTGGTGAACACTTGATTGTGTTTTTCAAAATCTTTGATTTTTGAGAGTTCCTAAAAATTGTTTATCCCTCTTCCTTTTCCGGTCAAATAGGGGGAGAGAGATCAAGTGTTTCTGGTGATGATGATGATTTTGTATGCATGAGAGTGCATGATTTGTGTTTAGTAATGGTTTCTGATTTTATACCTTGCACAAATTCAGGGGGAGATGTGATTTTCTAACCAATGCAGGTTAGATGGTTTGATTGATGTTGAATAAACACTTGTCTTTTGATTTGACCAGAAAGGTTCAACAAAGGGGGAGATTGTAAGGGTAAAATAGGCATGACCTATTTTATCTTGTTTTCACCTTTCTTGGTCAAAGAAGGATTTTAAATTAGTCAATGTTTATTTAGGTGTTAGATTTTGTTTAGAATACTTTTGGTAGATTAGTTTGTTTTTTTTATAGGAAAATCTTTCAAATCTTTCAAAAGATTTGATCAATATATTTTTGGTAACTGAATCTCTGCAAATAATTTAGTTATTCCATGTATCATAGTCTTGTTTGGAAACATAATCTTGCATGTTTAATTGGTAATCTCTTTCCTATTAGGAGAATGGCTCTTCTGCCGTGTTCTTGCAGGAAAACATTGTCTATATAACAAGGGCTGGAAGTCGAGCAATTGGGTGTCGGGCAGTGAGCTGATAAGAGAGAAGAAAAAAAAGTTGTACGCAGATAGCGTGAAAGAGAGAAGAGAAAAACCATATATCTTTGAGAGCAATTTGTGCGTAGTCTTTGAAGGCGTTCTTCCAGTTGAGCGGCCGGTTTGAATCTTCTGTGAATGCAACATTGTCCTTCCTGAAAACTTGATCTTTGTGCTTCCAGTTTTTCCCTTTTATTTGGAAACTGAATCTCTTTTTCTTCCCACGTTTGGTTTAGTGTTTTATGTGGGATTTGTTTATATTATGGTTCATTGCAGCTTATTCCTCTTAGTACTCTTTTAATTCTTATTTACTTTCGTTGTCCCCGTCATGTAGTGGCCATTGAGGTGTTGTGTGCATGTGCTATAATTGTAGGAGTAGTTGTTGGGTTCCGGCTGTAACGTTGCCGAAGACTTGTTTATATTGTTAAGTTTCTGGCCTAGTGTAGTCGAGTTATTAATCGTATGCAATGTTGTGTCATGCAAGTTTTAAATATTGACTATTTGCGCATGCTTGACATGTGTCCATTTGGGCGGTTCGACTTGGGATTCTGCATTGTGGTCCAAGTCGGGTTACCACAGTTTCTCTATCCCATTGTTCTCATGTCTCTCGGTCAATAAATTTTTCATCAGTCACAAAAAAATGAGATACGTTCAGAAATAGTTTATTTTTGTTTTTAAAGTGGTACTCTTTTAATTCTTATTTTTGTTTTGATTTACATTCGCTAGGTCCTTACGGATGTATTGCAAAAAAGCCACTATGTCCTTGCGGATAGTTTAATTTTTATACACCCTAATTTCGTACTTATATTTTATATTGTCTAATAATTATTACAAAATGAATGACCGCTTACTTTTTATATGTTCCGGCCTTCCGGGGATATCAAAGTAGAAAAACAAGAAAAAAAAAATACTCACTCCGTCCCAAAATTATTGTTCTACTTTTCGTTTTCGTCTGTTCCAAAACAATTGTCTTGTTTGAAACTTTCATTTTTAGGATAATACTTTTACCACTTTATCCTTACTTTTTCATCTTACATTAATTATGAGTCATACGCACGAGCTTTAAAGTAAATTTCATATCAAACTGATATAAATAATCTAATTAAATGTATTTTCTTAAATCATTCGTCAAGTCAATCCAAACGATAATTTTGGGACGGATAGAGTAAGAAAAAACAAAAGTAAACCTAGTTAAGAAAAAAAGAAGCAAAAAGTAAGCAGCAGCCGCCGCCCCCACCCCCTCTTTTTTCACCCTATTTTCCCATTTAGTCGATCAATCCCCACTTACCCCCTGCAAAGCTATAACCTCACTCAAATACTCCCTCATCTTATCACCTAGACACCTATACTATACTCCATCATCATTTATCATCAAATCATTAGAAATATCATCTTGGAAAGGTATAAAAATTAGGCAAAACACACCTTTGGGCCACAGTACTTTTCAAAACATTGCAATTAGGCCACTAAGACGTCAAATTTTTTGGGATGTCCACTGTACCAGACTTATCTTGCAGGTTAACCCCTTTTTCGGATGGACGTTAAGTTTGGACGTTAAATTAGGTTAAATGTCTATTTTACCCTCGTCTTCATCTTCATCATTGTGACAAAGTAACCCAGAACCTGGGTTTTAAAGAGATTACCAACCTCGGGACGATCAGAAGTAGAAGAAAGGAGGCCAAGGGATCTGGTAGAGCGGACTGAGCTAAGAATCTTCTCACCAACCTTCGAGAAATCCACTCACAGCGTCTCGTCGCGGCTAACATCTTGAAACTACCACTACCGCCTTGGGAGAACAAAAGTGAGCCAAGAAACGAGAACCTAGGCAGGCATTTGGAACCCTTCTGCTCAAATTTCCATTTAATGCGAGCGGGTGGCGCAAATGGGACTGACTTGGGCTGCATTTCAAATCAGAGCTCTCAAATCAATCGGTCGGAACCCCATTCTTGTAGAGATCGGTGTGTGTGTGTGTACACGAATGCGTGTATGTAAATATAAATTGGGAATTACAGAGAGAGATAAATCAATTCAAGTATAGTGTTTATGTAAGTTGATTACTATTATTCCCAGTCACAGACTTCCAAGCAAGATTGGTGAGTTGCCTAAACTTGAAACTTAGATCCACCATGCCGCCCCAACTTCATCGTTCTCTTCTTTCTTCGCAACCTAATCGCCTGCCCCTTGATGAATTTGAAGATGAACGTTATATATTGTAATTGATGAATATGATCCTTCTAGGTATGATTTATTCAGATCTGGTTTTGATTTTCTGGGTTTGATTCTCTCTTCAGGGTTTGAACTGGGTTTGATTTTCTGGGTTTGAACTAGGTTTGATTTTCGGGATTTAGATATGGGTTTGATTGAAGCATTTGAAGAATCAAAATGGATTTGCACAAATGTTTTTTATTTTCATTTTAGATTTGAGTTTAATATGGTTTACCATTGTCATCTACAGTTCTTTGATTTTTTGATCTGATGATGATGAAGCTGACCACTGTAGAAGATGTTGATGATGAAGATGAGGGCAAAATAGACATTTAACATAATTTAACGTCTAAACTTAACGTCCATCCAAAAAAGGGGTTAACGTGCAAGATAAGTTTGGTACAGTGGTCATCCCGAAAATTTTGACGTCTTAGTGGCCTAATTGCAATGTTTTGAAAAGTACAGTGACCCAAAGGTGTGTTTTGCCTAAAAATTAATTCATAGTACTATACATCCGTTTCTAAATTATCGTCCTAGTTGATCCGGTGCACAGATTAAGAAAAAATAATTTACTTGATTATTAATATTGGTTTAATGTGTAGTTTCCTTTAAACCCCATGTGTATGTGGCTCATAATTAAAGTATGGTGAAAAAGTAAGAGTAAAGTGGTGAAAGTAACATTCTAAAAAAGTAAGTTTCAAACTGAACAATTATTTTGGGACGGACAAAAAAGGAAAAGAGGACGATAATTGAAGGACGGAGGGAGTATAATTTATATATTTGTATGCTATGTTTTGTATTAGCTAATTTATAAATTTTTATTTTGTGCTCGATTTTAGTTCCAAGAATGTAGACATTATAATCCTTTTATTAATATAGTATATGTTAAATACTTATTTATAATGTACTTTTTTTATACTTATATATTTTCATTATTGTTTTCTTTAAGTTACTTGCTTCAATTGTAATTCTTTTTCTTACTTGTTTATTATTTTGTTTTTGTTTTATTTTCGTGCATGTCAATGTTTGTTAAGTAGTTTTAATCTTGGGTTTTGATTAAAAGACCGTTGACAGACCAAGGGCCTTTGACCAAGCATGTCATTTTGATAGAACATTAGGAATTGAGCATGTTAGTAACTTTTGAGACCGAAAATAAGTGTTGGGTGCTTAATCCTTTCCTGACTCATAAGTTAGCCGTGAGACCTTAAAATCTAGATTTTCTATTGTTTCCTTTATAAATAGAGATGGTGACTCTTTTGTTAGATTTTTAAGAATCCATTCAAGACCAAACGTATTCTACGTGTTTTAGAAATGGCATAAAAGGGACTAAATTATAGAATATACCAATTTTAAACTTGAACGACTAATAATTTGTCTTTTTCTGCAACTAGGGTGTAACACCTCAAATTCTGCACCGATACCGCGGTCTCACAATTTGGCCATGTCACCAACAATCATAACTTAAATCATAAATGTTCTAATCTCACAATAATTAAATCTTAAACATCATTGACTAAAGTTAAATAAACCCAAATTAATTAAATACAAAATTTATCTAATACTTGACATGAGTCCATAATTAATTTTAAGTACTGTCGAAAAATTCAATAAGGAATATTAAATCTAAAATTCTCAGAAGCCGTCATCTTGGTCTACCCGAGCCAAAATCCTTTAATAAATCTTACTCATTACCTGAGGAAGAAGAGTATGAAGGGGTGAGCGAACAATGCTCAGTAAGTTCATATACAACCCCTCCAGTTACTAAGGAGGAGTTGACCATAAATAAATCAGAGATGAATGTATATATTTTTTTAAATAGTCAAAATTCATTATTTAGGAATCGATAAGCGGAAGCAAATATCAAATTTTGATTTAAGTGAGTAAGAATCCAAATGAAAATAAATGCTCAAAGATTACTCGAGGAACCAACTGTCACCAAACGTCTCATACCAATTAGCGAGAATTGACTACTCACAGAATCCCATGATCACATAAGCAAATTCATAAATCATAGTTCACAGATCGAAATTCATAGATCATTGGTATATCCAGATAACCATGCCACGGGCCAAGTGGCATTCATAAACATCATAAATCATAGTTCCATAATTCATAATGTCATAAATTCAACTTAGTGATTATGGTAGAATTTCAAGTAATCAAATAATTTTACAAAATCAGGCATCGCCAAAAAATTGTACTTTTCATATCAAAGGTATCTCACATGAAATTCAATAATTATGTGAGAATAAACAGATAATCAAATTATGAGTTCGAAAGAAGTGTAAGCAACGAAGTTCGAATTCAAATGTCGAGTTTAAGTCGACGTACGTTTCAAAAAATATCGAAGTTAAATAATTTAACGGAAACCTAACGAATGGTACGTAAAGATTTGAGACCTAAAAGAGGTATAATCTCTTACCTCAAAATGCTTAGCAAAATAATCCACAACACGTACGATCACCCTAAGCTCGTTTGTCTGAATCTAGATTCATTAACAACTACGATTATAAACTAAAGTCGACCAACGCTGCATTAATAATCAATACTTAAAAATATTCAAAATTATATAAACTCTTTTAAGAAAATATTATTATTATTATTATTAGAACCTATTCTACTGTTTCTACAAATCATATAAACATAATTTTTAATTCATAAAAGTCAAATGATGTTAACTAATTTATTAGTATTTATTAATAGATACTATAGATTAAAAAAATTTCACACATACTGACCCACACACATTCACACACAAAACACACGCCGAACACACACACATCCGCTTGTTTACATTATATATATATATATATATATATATATATATATATATATATATATATATATTTACACCAATCATACGAAAGCACACATACAAACATACAAATCTATATTGTTTATATATATAATAATCATACATACACATCAATCACACGAAAGCACACACAAACATACAAATCTATATTGTTTATATATATAATAATCAATTAATCACACATACACATCTATCCAAAATTCATACAACTAGAGAAAGACTTACTATGCTTCTGCCGAATGCCTTCTTATGCTTCTGCCGAATGCCTTCTCAGCCGTTTCTTCCTTTTCTTTTTGTACTCCTCTCTTTTCCTCCCCTTTTAATCCTATTTATATAAAAACCCTATTAGGTTTCCTAATCCTAAAACTAAACGGACCAAGACCAATTTTTAATTAGGTAATATTATTAGGGAATTGTAATTAATTCTAGTCACAAGTGAGCCAAACTCAAACCAATTTAATTAATTACTTAATAGGTTCAAACCATTAATTTAACTCAAATAATTATAACATTAATTATATAGATTTAAAACGATTGTAATACTAATTAACACCAATTAATATTTTAGCTAAAATTATCGAGGTATTACATAGAGAAAGTTGAACTTGAGCAACTTCAATTTTTAAATTGCTGCATGCTTTGATTTTGACACTTGAACGACTAATAATTTGTGGCTTTAATTTCATAATGAAAATTGGTAAATTTGAAGTTCAACCACTTCATCTTTGTCCTTTTATGACTAATGACTTCAACAACGAAACGTTATCTTTATGGCAATGTTACTTATCAGTGATTTACTCACTTGTCCGATTAGTTTTTTTTGTGTGAAATGTTTTTAAATCAAAATTTGAGGATTATTATTTTATTTTATTTTTAAATCAGAAAACCTGTTATTCGTAAAACTAAAAAATATACATTAAAACTAATTTGTATGATTTAGAAAGAAAAAAATGATTTACGTCAATTTTTTTCTAGAAAAATAGTTGTTTGGCTCAAAAAGTCAAATATACCAATATTTTAGAAAACATGTATGAAATACTATGTAAGGGTAATTTAGGCATTGCCTAATTTATCTTGTCCTCACTCTCTTGGTCAAAATAGAATTTTATATTGGAATTATTGTAGTAGGATTTAATTAGGATTCTTTATTAGAGGTAGGTGATATTTTTGGTAATTAAATCTTTGCATAAGTGTTTAGTTATTGATGGTATCAAATTAGGAAACAAATCTTGTATATTTGTCGGTTTAATTTCTTTCCTAGTAGGATGTGGTGTTTTTGCCGTGAATGTGCAGGAGTCCTTGGTGTCTTGGATTTCAAGTCATTGCGGCACCTATATATAGCCTATATATAAGTCGGCGGCTTGGGGACACAGGCGAGAGCATATAGAAGATATTGGTTTGAAGTCTTTGTGCGAGAAAGAGAGAGTTGATCCGTTTTTCTTGTGTGCCGAAGTAGAGAAGAGAGATCAACACCTCATATACAACGATCGATTACGAGGCTAGTGAACATACTGCTGCAGTTTAATATCTTCAGGAACACAGCCTTGTGTTTCCTGAAGCTGTTGTTTCGTGCTTCCAGTTTGTGTTATTGGTCTTGGAAGCTGTTTTTAGTCTTTGATTATTTTCTTCCCACGTTTGGTCTAATAGTTTATGTGGTTTTTGTGATCTCCAAGATTCTATATCTTGTGAGATTTTTTGTGTTAACTGTTAAGGCTCTAAAACAGTTTTGATTTTTAATATAGTTTGTTGCCTTGAGGCTTGATCTACAAGATTGATTCTTGTAGATTGTTTTTGTGTGATTTTCTGTCTTACTAAGTGTGTTAGATTTCAAATCACAAAACAAAACTTCCGCTGCAAATTTCTGTGAAACACTTTTAGTTCACATTGTTACTGTCATTGTTGCAACATTCACCTTTGCAACATTGGACGTAACATCGCTCCATATCGAGATTCGTGGCATCGCGTTCTTTCATTTGGTATCGAGCCTACTCTTGATATCACTAAGTCGATTGCGCTTAAAGGCGTGATGGATTCTCAATATGAGAATGTGGTTCGTCCCCTACTCTTACTAATGCTAATTATTCTATATGGAAAGTCAAGATGCGTATCTTCATCAAATCAATTGATGAAAGAGCGTGGCTTGCTGTGTTGAATGGTTGGAGTCCTCCCAAAACTGTTGATTCTGATGGTGATGTCAAAATCACAAAGGAGTCTGAATGGACCAACGATGATAGGAACACAGCATCTTTTAACTCAAAAGCTTTGTCTGCAATTTATAAGGCCTTAGATGCAAATACGTTTAGAGTAATAGCAAATTACGAATCTGCCAAAGATGTGTGGGAGGCCCTTCAAACCTTATGTGAAGGACTGCCGGTGTTAGTTCCTCTAAGCTAAGAATGTTAACGACTCGGTTTGAGAACACAAGGATGCAAGTCGAGGACATAATGACATATTATGGAAGACTTCTTGATCTATCCAATTGCGCTTTAGCCTTAGGAGATCCTATTACAAATGAGCGTCTTGTCGGTAAGATGATGAGGACTTTGCTGAAAGATTCAATGTCAAGATATGTGCTATTGAAGAAGCACATGATATTGACAAGATGAGTTTTGAAAGATTGGTGGAATTCTTCAAAACTTTGAGTTGAATCTAAGCGATCAAATAAAAACAAAGGCAAAGGTGTCTCATCATCTTCTACACCCATTGGGAAAAACATTGCTATGCTGCACCAATTGATCGTCATGTGATTTGCTTGAAATTCAAAAGGACATTGATGAGTCGATTTTGGAGAAGAATCAATTGCTTTATTGACTACTAAATTCAAAAAATTTGAAAAATAAAAGTCAAAATAGAACTCCATCATCAAGCTCAAAAATAATTTCAAACTGATTACGTGAAATTTGTTCCCAAAGAACAATCCTTTCAAACTCTGAAAAACCCTTCACAAATCCTTTTGCTTCTAAGTCATCCTACAATGGTAAGAATCTTGATTCTATCCAATGTAGAGTCAAATGTCAGGTTTTGGACACTATGCAAACCAATGTGCTAACACTTTAAGAAAGAAAGGATTGAATTTTTTGCAACTCTAAGTGATAGTGATGGAGAAGATCCGGGTGATCTTATCACCTTGAATGCCGGTTTATGATTCGATTCGAGAGAAATACGGTTGGTTCAGCAAATGTGTCACCCGATGTTGCAACATCGGGGAGTAACATCGGGAGAAACATTGTGCTGAAAGCGAGGCAGTTTTTCTGTTTTAATTCCACAGTTGCGAGAGGATGGCGGACATTGGATTCGGATCTGCTGGAAGGGTACAAGGCTGTACAAGGATTGGGAGAAAGGGCTCATCAAGTCACACTACTTGGTAAGGCGAATGGCTATTTGAAAAAAGCCAAGCGAGGATCAAAAGAATGCATAATCAGTGGAAGGAGTCTAAGTAGAAAGGATGTGGAAATTGAGCAGATTAAAGGAGCAACTTGCTCAGCGAGAAGCAACACTTGACCAAGTGGAATTCGAGCAAGCAGAAGGTTGAAGATGCGCTAAGTGCAGTAACTCTTCAGTCGGGTATTGGTTTGTCCAAGGTGTTTGTGAAAGAAGGAGAAGGAACATCGGAACTAAAAACCAATGAAAGCTTTCTGAAAGCGTTTTACGTGAAAAACCAAGAGTAAGAAGGAAAAATTATGTTTGTCATACACGCCATAAGCTTTGGTCACATCTGACCTTTTTGCTTTCGAAAAAGGCAATGTATGAGAATGAAAAAGAGGCAAGAATTCTTTGGAAAAGCTCATTGGCGAGAAACGAATGAAGCAACCAATGCGCCCGACCATGCGGCAACATTGGCGAAACATTGGAAGCCTCATTCAAAGGCAAATCATAATTTTTCAAAAACCTCAACCCAAAGCAGTCAAAAAAATGTGGGTTCCAAAACATGTGATGAAAAATGTAGAGCCAAATCTTGTGAGCCATTTGATATACGCTGGCGCCTCCATGTCACATGATGAAAAATGCAATGTTACATTTACTTCCTTAAAATCTCATGTTCTTTGGATCACGGTATTTCGATAGTGGTTGTTCTAGACATATGGCCAGTGCGGTGAGAATTTGAAGGAATATGTAAGTATTAATGGTGGTTACGTGACCTATGGTGGTGGTGCAAAAGGGAAAATTGTAGGTAAAGGAACATTGAGCGTTGAAGGTCTTCCAAACCTCAAAAAGCGTTTACCATGTGGAAGGCCTTAAGACAAACTTGATCGGTATAAGTCGGTTGTGTGATGATGATCTTGAGTAAGATTTGACAAACATTCTTGTGAGGTTCTTGATCATAATAACAAATGTCTTCGACGGGTTTAAGATCGTCGATAAGCGTTACTTGTTCAACAATACCCATTGTGTCAAAAAGCAAGTATTGATGTAGCAGTCTACGGCACCAGCTTGGTCACATGAGTTTTAAATACTCGATGAGCTTGTGAGGCATGATCTTTGTCAAAGGATTACCAAATTGGAAAGGAATTACTCAAGGTATGTGGATCATGTCAAAAGGTAAACAAGTCAAGGCTTCACATCTTCCATCACACATGTCTCCACTTCCAGATGTTTGGAGATGATTCATCTGACCTTATGGGTCCCATTGAGGTAGAAAGCCTAGGTAAGAAAAAGTACACCTTTGTGCTGTGTAGATGACTTCTCTAGATATACTTGGGTAATATTTTTAAGAGAAGTCGAAACTTTGAGCTTTCAAAATTTGAGTACACCGTGTTATGAACTTGTATGAA
>JABEVN020004032.1:0-15865 GCA_013146195.2 Codonopsis lanceolata | reverse complement strand
TCTTTAACCTCTTTTTCTGCCTCTGTCTCCTTCATGTTTGAACTAATCATTGGTTCCGTACTCTTGACCCTCCTCATAACCTTATCTGCTTTCATCGTTGTCATCGTCGTTGTCTTTGCCGACCATGTCTTGAGTTTCTCTTCTTCTTACTATAACCGTCTTTCCAAAACATCCTCAAACTACAATATTTTTGATCATCTTCATAGTAACAACAACCCTATGCCGCCGCCCTCCTCCCATCTTTCGCCACCCTTCATTTTCACCAATGAATTTCCCTCCTCCTCCTCCTCCATTCTTTCACCCATCACCGCTGCCACCAATGCACTTCCCTCCTTTCCCACCACCTCCGCCGCCTATGCCTCCCCACGATCAAGGGTATTACGTCATTAACATTCCATGCAACCATCATCAACCAAACTCAAATTATCACAATGATCAAGATACGAGCACTAGTCCTTGCTCGCCGCTGTTTAATTTACGCAAGTATGAAGCAGAAGAGGGAGAAGAGAGCTGCGCGATATGTTCGGATAGTTTTGAAGAGGGAGAGTTTCCATGAGGTGATTCCATGCGGACACAAAAACTTCCACCCTTACTGCCTTGATACATGGGTTAAGAACAACCCAACTTGCCCACTATGCCGGGGCCCACTAGAGTGATTGAACCACCGTCGAGATCTGCCGGCCCCTGGCAACAAACTCAGCCATCGTATGGTCTTATCTAGTAATAGGAGTAGGAGCAATTTCTTTATTATACCATTAACTTTAGATGATTGTAAGCTAGTTATCTTTTTATATATATTATTATGCAGATTTACGTTTTTTGTAATTTAATGTTATTATATTATTGATATATTTTTGTTGGTTTTATCTTTTTTAATTTGTACAATAACGGAGTTTCATGCATCTCTTCTGTGATTTGACAATTCGCATCAAGAATTCTTTGTCAAGGAAGAGATATTGCAGTGATTAATCTTTGTGGTATAGTTTATACTTTCTTTAAGGTTTCATTGACAGCGATTATGGTGGTTGTGCTGCAGACTCGGTGGTCAGTACCATAACTTGAATTTTACAGGCTTATAGGATTTCTTGAAAACATATAGATATCGTTTAGAACAGAACACCACACCACGTACACACCTACCTACGTAGTTGGCCTGTGCTGCAAATTGCAATTCAGTTGATGCCGAAATAATACAAAGTGAACCTCACTTTTTAAGCTACTTTGGTTGTATAGTGCATCTCTGTGTCAAAGTTACATGCAAGTGAATCGTGTTGTGGGAGCTTCAACATCATTCACGAACACTTGTAGGTTGGCTTGTGATAGACCTGGACCTGGTGATCCAACGTGTTGGGCATTTAACGGGTCATTTCGTGTGCTACACGTAGCGGACCAGAATGGTATCATAGTAGGTCCCAATTAAAAATGTGAGAGCAAAATACTACACCACGAAAAATAGGAATCACAACCCAGGGTACGGTTTGAAGTTAAGGACAAGGATTTAAGTGGGGGGTTGAATGTTCTCTATATGGCCAAACACTACAATTAGGCTCTAACATTATCCATAAACGTTTTGATTGACTTGTATGAACGTCTGGATTGGCCTGATGATCCAAGGTGATAATAGACCAGGCTCTCGGACTCATGTCTTTACAATTAGAGTTCTACACTGATTCTAAAACAGAAATCAATTATTGCACTATTACTACATTTCCATGCCATATTGAAATTCATTATGTTCTAATTTCATCTCATTCTTGCATCCCACAAAGTACTCCAAGCATGAAACAGAGAAAATATCAACCAAGAATTCAGCTACAAAATCACCACATTCCTATGACTTGGTAAAATACCTTTTAAGTTAACTGTGCTAATTAGTACGAAAACGAAAAAAACCAATTCAATTAACTTATTCAAACAACTGGAGATTGGAGAAGTCGATCGAATCCTTTCGCTCGGGTTGTGTGTCACCTAAAGGTCTCTTCAGCGTTAAAAAAACAGATAATGCAGCTCAGTTGTGCAAGGTTCATCCCATCTTACCAGCAACTCCCTTTCGCATCTTTGCACAATATTCAAATAAACTTCCATCAAAGCAGCGTCTCACTGATTCCTTGGATAAAAAGCCATCAGAATCCTTTGCGAGAATATAGAGAACTCCCCATTCCAACTTGCAAGCGAACCTACCACGACGAAACAGCGTGAGTATATCAAATATACACGAGTGATGCTTATAAATTCCAACAAAATGTCTCAACTATATGACTCTTCCCCTACAGCTCTACTCTCGTGTTGAGCCTATAATTTGTCATACAACAAATCACTTGGTTGTGGGGCGATAAATGTAACCAATCATACCACATCAGCAAGTGAAACTAGTGACATTCCTTTTTAAAGCCCCTAGCTTCTTTCTATAAAAGGGTGGAACTGAGAGAGAGAAAGAGAGAGAGACCAGCCAAAGAAATCAAATGCGTTACGACTGCAGTCAGTCATGTCCCAGAGTTCCTTCAGTGTAAGTTTATCCGGCACTGTTCGAGCATATTTGCTGAATATGTTTTCCAGATTTGCTGGGACAAACCTGCAATGAGTTTATATATCACGAGTGGCACATTTATACATTCAAGAATAAGGAAAATACAACCAAAACTATTCTACTTATGGTCTATAACAATTAACAGGAAATGATTGCCAAAACAAGTAAGCATAATCCACATGTCATCTACTACCAAGCAAACATAAATTATAATTCAAAATTTGCATTGAGCAGTAACTAGAGACTACAGATACAAAGAACTCAGAACAAACTACACAGACACGTTTTAGTCCTCCACAAAATCTGTTAAACCGAATGTAGAGTACGTTTTTGTCCATGTTGTCAGCTGTAAAATAGCTCTCCTATGCATGATATTTCTATTGATGTCGTCTTATTCCCCCTATTTTCTTTCATGCTTCCTTGTGTTTCATACACATGGTTCACCAACGAAAGCACACGCAGGTTGAGAGGGGAGGCGGACAGAATAGAAAACAAGATGAATGTGAAATTCTAGTGCGGTTTTTTTGATGGAAAGAATCAATCCATAGTCATGCTATTGCAATACAAGGACATTAAAGTGGCCAGGCACTCCAGGTGCTAAATCTTGTTAAGATTCGCACTCCAGGTGCCAACTCTTGTTAAGATTCGTGTACAATTCAAGAAATCCCTTGCAAACAGGTCATCAAATGGGGACATCAGTGTGGTCGTGTGGTTGCATCTTACCACTCTCCAATCTTGTCATCTCTAAAAGTAGCCATATACATAATCTTGGCGTTATTGACTCAATACCCTAAGATTGTTCCATTCGAGAATAAATAAGATGAGAGATCAATAAACTGAATTAGATAGTAGCAGATTCTAATCTCCTTATATAGTCAACCTTGACCAAAAAAGTCAATCTATAATTTACAGGTGTCTCTTTTAATTCAAATTGATTCATGCAAGACTGAATTATCACAACCTGAAAACAAGATTCATAAACAATGAAGGTATAGTACACAACTACCAAAAATGAAAGCCTCAAAAGGGACATCCTACTTCCTCACCTTCCTTCTGTGTCATACGTAGCCGAATCACTTCCATGCTTCGCCTTATGTATGTTTTCTATGTAAATGGGGAAGAAGGGTGATGGTAGCCAAGTCTGCACGCAGGATAGAGAAGGAGAGATCACTGCATCGGCAATGGTATTTAAATATTGCCAAGTGTTTCAAACTACTAATCATGTAAACTTACAGGCAGAGTAGCATAGCTCATGGCTCCATGAACAAGTATCATAAAGAAAAATGAAGCAACCAAATTGAACCCCAGATCACGAAAACCTGAAGATATATCAAATTGTGGTTACATCAAGTAACCTAACACATCAATTAACAGCTCATCATTCATAATCATGAAAAAAAATATATGTAATTATGTGTTGGTTTTTTGAGTGAGTTAATCACTCGAATCGTTTCCCTAATAATGAGCTGCATAATTACGAATCTTAATATTGCTACGACTAGATTATGGCATACCTCTAAACGTCTCCCAAGGATAAATAATACCATCACCATCTTGATCGAAGAAGGCAACGTGCTGCTGAAGAACAGACATATTATTATGCTTGTGACCCCAGGTCCCATTGACGTTCTCTGTATCAGGTGCAGCCACAGCTCGGGGCAGGTCTGATTAAGATTAAACATTAAATGACAATAACTAAGCTAAGTTAATGATCTATATAGGATTAACATCTTGTTCCAATCCGTTCTTCCCCTCATATATCTTATCTTCGTCACAATTCTCATTCCCAAGTGACTTTCTGTTTTATTTTTCAACATTGCATTCATACATTTAAATTGATTTGTAAATTTCTTTCTTGTCTTGATTATAAGTTAAACATATCATGGACAAACAACTACTCGATCCATGAGTTCCTATATAATTATCCTCCTTTTTTCTTGTTTTTCCGTCCCAACATAATTGTCATTCTTTCTAAACTTTCTTTTTTGAGAAAATCTTCAGGCCATCGTATGGATATTTATTAGAGATCCACGCTCTCACACCACGACCCGACCCACCAAGATGAGTCCGGTAAACAAGATCTCACTAAAAAAAAAAATATTCGTAACACAAATTTTTTAATTTAAAAAGAAAATACTTTTACAACTTTTTCTTAGTTTTTGCTAATCGGTGTACCCAATCAAACAAGACCCGAGTAAAATCGATAAGCGAACACAAATTAAGTAACAAATGAAAACTGTATGAAAGATGAATTAAGGAAAATGGGATGAAATGGATTTAAAGAAAAAGAAGGAGAAGGAGAAAACGTACAGGGTTTAGGGAGCTTGGTGTCAAGGTCGGAGCGGACCTTGCGTTGAAGAGTAACGGGAGCCTTGTCAGCCGTCGTTAACATTGCCTCAATTGCTACCTTCTGATTTGGTGCTGCCTTCTCTCCCATATTATTATTAATTAATTACTGTATCAGTGTGTGTGTGTGTGTGTGTGTGTGTGTGTGTGAGTTTCTAAAAGAAGAAAGAGAGTTGGTTTAATTAATGTATCAGTGTGTGTGTGTGTGAATCTCTAAAACAGGTAACGGGGTTTGTCTTGAGAATAACTAACTCACCCGAAGGTGTCTCTGCAACTGTGTGTGTGTGAGAGAGAGAGAGAGAGCGAGAAGAAGATGAAGAAGGAGCAGAGGACTCGCGAGCGGTTGTTGAGTGCCACCTGGGTTCACAAACGTCAAAATCTCCTTCATCGTTGTGCCACGTGGATCCCCCCCCTCTCCACCCCATTATGAACGGAATTCATACCGTTTCTTTAAACTAGTGAACGCGACACACATATTTATATATATAATAAATATAATAATATAATATATATATATATATAATCTTAAACAATTTTTTTAAGAAAACGATATTTTTATTAGTTTACACTTTATTTTTTAATTTTTTTAAAATAAACTATTTAAATAAAATATCTTAAAATAAAACAATACTCTTTTCTCTAAAACAAAAAGAGTATATGATATAGGGCATTGGATAATTGTGTAATTTGCCATAATAACAAAATAAGTTACTGTATTTTTTACTTTATTTTTTACATTAAATCTTGGATATCTTGACCACGTGCCGTCATGTGCCCTTTCAAGGGTATTTTTGTCCTATGTCAAATTTCACTTCCTAGCGAAGGGCATCAAAAATTCCCTCCAAAGATGCAGTATTTGCTTATTCTGTTCCGATAAAGAGTTCATCATTATTGTAGAACGATTCACTTTAAAACTCTACTTTTGAAAAATTATGTAACATCTTCATAACATGTCAATTATATCCTCACATTTATTATAAATATATTAATTATGTTCAAATATTCTTATAATTATAATCAATTTTAATATTAGTTATATATTTGTTAATAATTAGACTAATCAATTTTAATATTAGTTATATATTTGCTTCAAGTGTCTTTCCATGATGTGTACTGCCAATGTAGAGAGTAAAGGCACTTGTAAATACTCACCGGACAGATTGCGTAACACCTCAGTATAACACCTCTCTCTCTCTCTCTATATATATATATATATATATATATATATATATATATATATATATAGTGTTGAATTTTGCCTAAATTAAATTTGTTTAAAATCATTATTCTTTTATTTAGTTAGAACTTATAATTTATTTGATTAAATATGTTTGGTCAGCTAGTTGTATCTTTTTGTTAGCTACTTAAAAGTTGTTGACCCTCGGCTTTAAGTGTCTGTTTCCTTACCTTCTATGCTTAAATATTCTGTGGTACTGACAATTACATGTTTTATGTTATAATAGATATTACTGTTTTTTATCTTTCACATAGGATCCATATGATCTTGTAAGAAGATACTTCCGAATTTTTGACACATTTCAAATTCAAATGTGTTTCTAATGGATTGTACTTCAATTTCATCTATATATACCCACAGGAACCTCTTGAAGAAAACAACTGAAGCATTCATACTCTCAAAAGTAGATTACTCACTTGAAGTATCTCAGCCTTAAAACTTTAGCTAGATAATCTTCATTATTATTTCTTTTCTAGTTATTGTTTTGACAATCACGTTCTTGATTTCTCCTTATCCAATATGCTATAAGTGGAGAGATTTGGATAGACTTTTGTTGCGCATTTCTTCAAGCAATTCGGTGACCTCACTCCCATGACCCAAATTACAGAGGCCATGAATTAAACAATTGTAAGTAACAACATTTGGCGCAATGTTTTTATGAATCATCTCTTGCAGGAGTTTCAAAGCATCATTTATCATTTTGTCCTTCCAAAGACTATCAACAATTGTGGTGTACATTATCGTGTTAGCTGTAATACCTCTTGATCTGAGTACGGCAATGGCCATGGCCGTGTTCCCAGTTTTACATAGTCCATTAATTAGAGTCCCATATGTAACTTGATTAGGCTCGCAAACTTTCTCCCTTATCAATGTGTTGAATAACTTTGCAGCCTAGTAATGCTACCTTGTAGAACTAGTCCCTTCAAAAGAGTATTATAGGTGGCCTCATCCGGTAATATCCAAGCTTAAAGATGCTGGCCAAGGCAGCAAACCCATAGCTCGTTCGATTTAGGAGGCAGTAACAATTAACGGCCATATTCATGGTGTAGATATCTGAAATACCTAGCAAATGCAGTTTCTTTAAAAGAAAAAGAGCGGGTGAATAATGCTTCATCTTAACAATGAGCACAACCAGTTTGCTAAACTGAAAAATGGAAGGCCGAGGTCGACGCTGGAGCATTTCGTCAAACAGTTGAAGGGCATGTTCAAGTCTAGTAATATTTTGAAAGTTGAACCTAGTTTCCTCCAACGAAGATGAATTATGATACGGGGAGTTTCTTGAATGAGAGTGAAAAGAAACATGGATGGGGTTCGGACAGAGAAAAAGATTAGTAGAAAAAGCAGTACCTCTAAATCTAAGGTGGGAGTAATTGTGGAAGAGAGACCGCATGGAGATGAAGGCCGCAACAGTGCAGACATCTCTTCTCATCGTCGTCTTAATGTCAACATTTCTTTCGAGCAGATTAGAGAATTGGGTAAGGTCGTGGTTTAGTGTTGATGAATCTCCCCTCCATTCTAATCTTTTGGATCCAAATATATTTAGGATTTGAAGGAATGATTTGGGCGGGGATATTGACTTGCACCCTCCCCCGTGATGTTGAAAACCGATTGCCAATAACGGCAATAAGGATCTTCCAAACCTATTTATAAAATTTTAACCATTGAAATTAATTTTGTTAACAGTTGGATGACAGGTAAGGATGACGACCACATTGCAACATTTTTTGAAATTACGATAGACAATTTTGCACACACTAGTAGACCATTTATGTTATACCCCCATCCCACCCCACCTTGGTTACGCGTGGGAATTGTATGCAACTTAGAAGGTAATCATACTCTACTACTGAGTATCAACATTATTTATAGATTTTTGAGTCGGCTTATGGTGGACCTGTTGATCCAAGGTGTTATGTGCTCAGTGGGTCAGTATTTGGGCTACATGTAGCGGGTCGGGCTTTTGGGCTCGAGACATTACGAAGCATTACAAATGGTAGCGGGTCCCGAACAAAAATATGGGAACTACTACGGGCCAGGCTTTCGGGCTCAGGGCATTACAAATGGTTGCGGGTGTGACGACCCGACCCGGATCCCAAGACGAAATCCCAAGGTCGTGCCGCCAGGAAACCAATAACAACAAGCAAGTAGCAAATAATGGGTAGGGCCATAACGGCGATACGCCAACAACTCAAAACATATGCGGAAGCGAAATAAAATAAAGCAGTGGCGCCCGAGCTAACAAGCTCAAACTAAAAACAACCAAAGAGATAACTAATCTCTCGGTCCGAAAATTCGACGCACGTGCCGCAACATTGGACACGTAGGACTAAACTCCCTGTTATGCAATTCAAATATATAGCATAATATACCAAGTCATCGGCGACGCTACAGCCGGAACCCAACAATTACACTAAGTCTAAGACTCTAGTCTAACAACTCAACGGCTAAAAACATGTCGGAGAACAAACATAATACTTTCACCAATAATGTAACATGCTAAAACATAATTACAAATTTTACCAAGCGCGACTAACACAAGTCGGCTACCAACGGCATAAGTACTAATACTTATAAGTACTAACAACAAGAAAGCATATAGAAGCGTAACCACCAACATACATCAAGCACGACTACTACTTGTCGGCTACCAAAAGAATAGACTAAACAACAATTACAAATATTTACAAATCACATTAAGGTTTGCTACCCATCATGAAGTTTATATAACTTCATCTTTCCCAACGACCTTACCAAAATAAAACAAATTATCTTAGTAGCAACCTTGCCAAAAGAATACTTCGTCAACGCAACCTTCTTGGTTTACTTGGATCCGCACGCACGACTCGGATCTAGGGAAAACAACCAACAAATAAAAGTAAGTCACAAAGACTTAGCAAGTTACTAACCATAACTTCCTATCATGGCATAATGCTCAATAATAATTTACATCATGCTATCTTTACATAATAACCTTTTATAAAAGAATCATGTTATGGCATCCATGCTCAACATTAATAAAACATGTTATCATTGTAGTATAACATCCCACTAAAATCCATGTCAAGGCATTTTATGCTTAACGATCATAATTCATGTTATTGGTATAACATGGCATTCCAATAATTTACATATCAAGGCATATAAGCTCAACAATAATAATTCATGTTATTAGTATAACATAGCATTCCCATAAAATTTATGTCAAGCATATAAGCTTAACAATAATAACTCATGCTTTTGGCATAATACAACATTTAAATAATGTTCATGTGATAGCATTTATGCTTAACAACCTTAATCAATATGTTATCTATCAAGTATAACATTTATGAAACCAAAACAACCATCATATCATATCCAAATCACCAAGCACATTATTCATATAAGCACTTGTGAAACAATTCATATAGGAGGGATATGATACCAATACCAATTCTTCCGCGCGTGTCGCTCCTGCAAAAACACGTGCAAACCTTTATGTGCCCTCAATATCCCTCTCGTAGATATCGACGTCCCCGAGACAGTCTCCGCTCGAGTTCCATAGTTATCAAAGTCATGTGTATTACTACAACTGAGATAAACTACTTCCCCACCGTGGCCATCGATGGAGGGGTGGTGCAAACCCGGCACGGCGATCCATCGCGATCACGAATCTCACAATTCGTGAAGACAATGTATCGTCCCACCAAAGACTCAACAAACCGACTCCAGCTGGACTCAAAACCCAAGCACAAGTAATATATACTCATATGCTCAAAACAAGTAGGTCAACACTCTACCATCAAACTAGTCATGCTTTTCATTCACAACTAGCATAAATATCACCATAGAGAATCATATAAGCTCTCATAATCAAGTGTTCTTCATACACTTCAAAACTTCTTGGAGGCTTGACCTCCATGATTTCTACCCAAAATTTCGTAGGACTTAAGATTATAGTTCCTAGGATTCATACTAACACCAAGGTTGACTCCGTTGAGTCCAATCTAGATTTTCCGAAAATAAGGGTATAGAAGCATGGGCTTCAACATCCCCCTATGTTCATAACTATCGCCAATAACCATGTCCCCAATGTTCAATAAACTCACATAAACCCCACAAATTACTTAACAATGCAACTTAGAACAAATTGGAAATTTTGTGCATAAATTCATTCAAGTCCTCTTACCAATCATATTTTCCAAAACATGATTAAAACACACAACATGGTTTAATATACTCTATTAAACATGTATAACATAATAATTAGGCTTACAATCATGTTTAACAAGCCAAAACATACTTTGGGAAAAATCCCCTTCCAAGTATCTCTACCAAATCAAGCTCAATATCCATGGGTAATTCACATAGCCAAGTTTAATAGACTATTTAACACATGAATTTCACATAAATCATGGTCTCACATAGGTTCAATCAAACTCTATCATCAATTGAAGACCTAGGGTTCATGGCATCTCTACAAACCCTAACAATTGCATCCATTGACCTCACATAGCATATATGGTTGTTTCCCTAGGGTCAATGGAGCCAAAAGAAAAAGGAAGAGAGGTAGAAACTTACCTAATTTCAGCCCTTCACAAGCTGCAAATCAGAAATCCAAGAAGTGATGTTGTTCTCCTCACCTCACTCTTCAAACTCACGGGTAGAATTGGGGAAGAAGATCCTAGCAATGGCTTCCAAGATCAAGCCCTTCAAGAACCCTAGAATCGCCACTCCCAAGCTCTCTCTCAAGCTCTCTGTTGAGTTCTCGCAGAAGACACAAGCTGAAGAAGTCGTATCTGTTGGCCGACTAGTTAGAGAGTGCGATGGTTTTGGTTTAAGTAGGGGGGATTAACTCTCTTAATTAATCCACTAATCAACATCTAAAACCTCTAATAGATGTTTAGGACAAGTTTAGGCTAAGTAGATGGGTTTAGGTTAGGTTTAAGTTGGGTTTAGGGGTAAAATCGGACGGTCGTGAGCAGATTGCAAAATCCCGTAATCAGGATTTATGGACCAATGCGGTCGCATCAGGTTGGAGGGATGCGAGCGCAATAAGGCAGTCTTCAGCATTCTAAGGTTTGTTGCTTCCTCGCTCGATCCCGGACTCTCCCGCATGCATTCTTGAGTCCTTCCAAGCCAAAAAGGGTCTACAATTCAACCTTAATGTCCTCCAATCTATAACCAAAGCAATCAAGCTTCAAACCTCAACAAAACAAGGCCAAGAACTCAGCAAAACTCTCCCGAACGACAACCTAAAAGTCAAAGCGGAGAAAGGTTAACGCTAGAATCAAACTAGCAACCAAACCGACAATGCAACAAGCATCTAACCAACAACTAAGGCATGTAAATGATGTTATGAATGTCTTCTAACAATTATCCATGAAGTTACAACATAAACCACAAACCCGAGATTCAAAGCATCTCGTGAAGGAAAAATGCATACGTGCATCTCAAACGACGTCAACGAACATGTTATTGACTCCAAACATATGAGTGAGCTAAATAAACATATTTATGATGATTATAAATGCATGAGTTCATGCATAACACAAGCAAACCATAATTCAGGGTTTTACAGTGGGTCTCGGTCGGAAAAGTGGGAACTACTGCGGGAGGTGGGAGTCACCTCTTGAATCAAGTATCAATGATTTAAGTGGGGGAGATTGTAATACCCTCATCCCACATCAGGTAGGTGTTGAAATTATATCAATGATTTAAGTGGGGGAGATTGTAATACCCCCATCCCACATCGGGTAGGTATTGAAATTATGTGTGTACTTAGTGGGTCAGTGTCTGGGTTACACGCAGCAGACCGGGCTTTCGGGCTTAGGGAATTATAAATGGTATCAGAGCTGGTGTTGTTCGTACCAAAGTGCTACA
This sequence comes from Codonopsis lanceolata, assembly GCA_013146195.2. NCBI lineage: Eukaryota > Viridiplantae > Streptophyta > Magnoliopsida > Asterales > Campanulaceae > Codonopsis > Codonopsis lanceolata. Next base: position 3,893 of record JABEVN020004032.1, on the reverse strand, counting down.
CCGAGGAGGTGGGAACCATTTCTTGATCCCGTACGAGCCACCTCTTGAGTCATGTATTACCTGGAGATTGTAATACCTCCATCCCACTGTGAGGTTCCCGGGATGTGCTCCCGCGCCCCGCGCGCCCTTGGATAGGGGTGCGCGTACGTGCGGATGCGGGACACCACTGCTCTCGTTCCACCCTCCCTTGTTTAGGGAAGACGAGATCAAAAAGTGCGAGAAGTCTTTGTACATGTTAGCACGTTGGAATGTGCCTCGGTTGCCTTTAGTGGATTTTGTATGCAATATGGGAACTTATGGTTTCCCGCATCAAGTTATCCCTTGTTTAGGGGATACCAGGATATGGGAATGCATTACCCTTTCATTCTCATTTTCCCTTTTTTAGGGGAAAACGGAAAAGTGCAAAAAAGGATATTGCGACGCCCCCACTATGAATTTTATTAAAAATAGCCTTATGGTCCGATCAGATTACTATGGGAGCTTTGGGTTTCCCGCGTCAAGTTATCCCTTGTTTAGGGGATACCAGAATATGGGAATACATCACCCTTTCATTCCCATTTCTCCCTTTTTTAGGGAAGAACGGGAAAGTGCAAGGAAGGAGTGTTGCGAGGCCCCACTGAATCTAAAAGTTTTAGAGTCGCCATCTTTATTTTAAGGCAAATAAAGCAAAATCAAATAAAAGAAAAATAAACCAGAGAAAAAGAAAATGGGTTCGGAGGCTAAGTTACGAGTTGGGAAGGTGCTAGTAAGCAACTCGCTCTTCGATCTCAAAAATGGTTTTTGGGTGAAGTATGCTTTTTGTTATATTTATTTAGTAAATAAATAAAGTATTAAAAGATAGGAAATTAAAACACATACATCCATGGCTACATTATTTACGGACTCGCAGCCATTTCCTTACAATAATCACAGACATATTTGGCCATTATAACGGTTCTTTTACATACTATCTCCTATTCTAATCTGGGCAGCACAACAGCTTATATTGATTACATTGTGCCGGATTTAAATAACAATTTAAAAAAAATTAAAAGACAAAAAATTGAATAAATACAATAAATAACGCCCTTAAAGGTTTTACCTTTTAGAGCGGCGTGCTCTTCTTCTACGTCGCTCGGGAGAGGAATCTTTTTGTTGTTTGTTGTGTGGTTGTTGTTTTGATTTGGGCGAGTGATTGCTTATTTGAGAGTTTGGGCTTGTCAACTCGAGGAGTGCGACTTATTTGGGTAGGTTTGGCCTTTTGGTTGGGCGGAACCTCGGCTTAGTTTTTTGTTTTCGGCTAGATTACTCGGGCGGAGTAACGGCTTACTTTGGGATTTTTGGGCCGGGGAAGTGAGGTGGATACCTAACAACTAGGCTAGGGATCACTTATAACCTATGGGTATTTATTTTGGCGGAGTTTGGACGGGGTTTGGAGATTTTAGGGGCTTCCACTCACCTATCTCGCACCTCTCGTACTAATATTATCGTCGAAGACGAAGGGACAGAGCTTCGTTGCGATTCTTGATCGCGGAAAATGAGCAACAGAAATGAGAAGCCGAGGCTTCTATTTATAGTGAGAGAGCAGGACTCGTCCGGAATTTCTCAATTTGTTCCTCCTGTATCAGCCAGTTGTACCTTGTGCATCAAAACTTGTACCTTTTAATTCGAGAGAGCTGCTGATGAGTGTGCGTATGTGCGGCCAAGGCAACCGTTGGTGCGGTAACAAGGGGCCTTGATGCGGCACGGCACAAAGAACACTATTCACCCCCACTTTCATTTTGCACTTTCACCCCGCTTTAGTTCCTTTGTTTCGCGCATCCTGCTTTTCACTTTCGCATTTTTGACTCACAGTAACTTGACATTTGTTAAGTTTTAATAGTTCTTGATATTTTATGTCGAGTCACGCATAGCGAGTACGAAATTGGGGTGTCTGAGAGCCCCTCAGCGATGGAGTCTACGGGTAACCCAATGCTTACCGAGTAGGCGAACATCGTTGATAAACAAGACTCTCCAATTTTGTTCGATTAAACGTTGGAGAATGCAATTGGTAGCGATTATAATGCCACGATTAACATGTTATCCAAACTCCATAACCTAGACATTTTTTAGTCGGTTATAAAAAGGTTATCGTAGTTTTAAGCAAATATGAATTTAATGTGCTCGATGGTCGGACCTACTAATGTAGGCTGTTTATGTATTCCCATTAAATGAAATCAAAGCGTAGTTCGGGCCAAAAACCTAAACTACAACCAAGTGAGGATGTCATGCTTCGGGTCAAGCCCGATCGAGAACACAAGCGGAAAAAGATTTTGTGCGAAAAAGTCGTATTCCTGCTTCGAAACCGTTGTCAATACGGTATGAAGATTTGAATGTTTTTACGCACCACATTTCAACCGGTCAATACCTTGTCGTTGAAACGTGTTAAGAAAGAGTTTTCAAAGTTGTGTCCGGCTGTGTCATTGCCTTGTTTCCAAACATAACCAAAAAACTTTCAAATATCGAACTCGCTCGGCCAGATAAAGATCCGTCGCCTACATGACAAAGTAAACACTCTTCAAGTATTTTCGAAAATTGTGAAGTGGGAAATATCTTTTTTCCTTCCCTTTTTCTCGCTTTTTTTTCAAATATTCCTCTTTTTTGTATTTTGAAATATTCTCTTGTTTGTTTGTTTTTATTTTTTTGTGTTTTTTTGTTGTTGTTGTGATGGTTGGCCTCTAGAAATAGGTACGTCTTATCCAAGTAGTTCACCTCTTTGAGGGATCAAGTGTTGTAATGCGCAGACAAGTGTTATGCGGAAAGATAGTCGTAATATTCATTACAAACCTAGTAAAAACAGCGTATCAAATGTAAAACCCGTGGCATCGTTAACACTAAATAATATTCATTACAAAACTAAATGCAATATCCATTTAAAAGCAGTGCCATCTATCAAGACGGCCTAAAACGCAATATCCATTGCGTCGACGACAGAACTTTATGCATATCCATTGCATTAACACGGAAAACGGATGCAATATCCATTGCATCAGCAAACAAACGCATATCCATTGCGCCAACACAAACTTAATGCAATATCTATTGTATTAACATGAAAGCGGATGCATCCATTGCACGCAAAACAAAATGCAATATCCATCAAGCGCTGAGCACAAACTTAATGCAATATCCATTGCATTAACACGGAAACGGATGCAATATCCATTGCCGCAAAACAAAAGCGATATCCATTGCGTAGACAAAACTTAATGCAATATCCATTGCATTAACACGAAAATGGATGCAATATCCATTGCATCGCAAAACAAAACGCATATCCATTGCGTAGACACAAGCTTAATGCATATCCATTGCGTTAACACGGAAAAATGGATGCAATATCCATTGCATCGCGACACTAAGCGCAATATCCATTCAAGGCAACACAAAACATAATGCACATCCATTGCACTAATATGCTGAACGCAGATGCAATATCCATTGCATCGCAACACTAGATGTGATATACATCGCATCAACAACACGAAAAGACAGATGCATACCATTGCGTCGCATCTCCAGAATGTATATCCATCGCATTGACAATGAAAGACTCGGATGCAATATCCATTGCAGCCGTCGCCGAATGCGATATCCATCGCATTGACACGGAAGGACGGATGCAATATTCATTGCATCGCACTTGTGAATGCGATATACATCGATGACACAACGGCTTGATGCAATATTCATTGCATCGCAGCGCCGAATGTGATATCCATCGCGTTGACATCTGGGATGGATGCGAATATCTATCAGATCGTAGCATGAATGCGATATCCATCGCATTGACAGGAAGGATGGATCGCAATATTCATCGGGCAATCGTTAACGCGATATCCATCTCCATTGACACGAAAAGAGATGGATACGAT
>JABEVN020004031.1:0-15871 GCA_013146195.2 Codonopsis lanceolata | reverse complement strand
CTGTGTCTTGGTCTTGCGAGTTCTGTTTCTTCCTCCTCTTTTCTGCAGTTCTTTCTTTTTTACTCTTTCATGGCCATGGCAAAGTGATCTGGTTTTGTAGGTATGGTGGTGGTCTGTTCAATGAAACGTCAATAGTGGTAGGGTTGACGGATTAATCGGGTTGATAGAACCATCGTGGATTCAGCCATGAGGCGAACTAAAAAGAAAAAAAAAGGATCGTTGAGGGATACTAGTGCTCGATACCATGTAAAACTAGAAACTGAGATGTTTTGAGTAATTGTTTAGTTATACTAGTGCTCTGATACCATCTTGATTACACCACTGTTTATAGAGTAAATGAAATTAGAAAATAAACAATCCTAACTAATTAGTTACAGCAAATTCATGATAAGATTTATCCCAACTTGAATTTGAAGTGTACTCCCTCTGGACCATATTTTGGTGGACTTAAATATAAGTAAAAATCACCATATTAAATTCTACTCACAACTTTCAAGAAGTTTGGTACCAAAAATACCCTTTGTTAATTTTTTTGTTTTTCAAGATATGTGCATATTCCTTATACACAAAGAGCCACTAATTATAAAAGGAGCTATAATGAATTGATGACAATGAGTTAATATTGCATTAATTGTTATCAATTTTGTGTGAAATACTTAAGGGTATTTTAGTAAGTATACTTTTGTTTTATATAAAATCAAGACAATTTAACTAATTTAACTTACTTTCTTAATCTGTGTAAGATCGGTTAGTTTTGCTTATATATAGGTCCGGAGGGAATACTCCGCACTCCACATTCCCAACAAACAACTCCTCCCCCCCGGGTTATATTAATACTTCTGGACACCTTGATTGTATTTGTCGGCATCTTTTAACCCATTTGCATTCAAAGGAGAGTTCTTCATCTTTCTTTCTTTTTTCGACCATTTCAAAAAAATTTAAAAAAAGAAGTCAATTTTTTTAATCTTAAAAGATTGATTTTGCCATCCTACCATGATTTAATTATACATTAATTAATGGGTCTCTCTCACATATGAACATTAATAAAAGAAACACACAACATTCAAATATAAGTCAATTAATTTTTTTAATCAGTATGTTTAATCAAACAAGAATTTGTTTATTTTTTATTAGTAGTAGTTTCGTATGTAGGTATAGGACGTAGTAAAGGGAGTTCGAGGTGAATTATGACCCACAAAAAGTGTCAATTCAATCATTCAATGAGATACGAGCAAATACAAATTAATCTATTAAATAAGACTATTTTTTTAGGATAGAAAGAACACACACACATACACATACACATACACATACACTGGTCTGTCAATAAATCAGATTCGAATAAAATCAGTCATATCAATTATTCGATTTGTTAAGAAATTATCGGACTTGGATCGGATCGAATTATCTTTCGGATATTCAAAAACTCGATCCATATCCTAAATTTTCGGATTCGAATTTTATTTACCTCGAATTAAAGTACTGAATAAAATTAATATTGAGGTATTTTTACTTAATCAAAGGTTGAATAAAATTAAAATTTTATATTTTTAGCTTACACAAATATGAATAATAATGTTAGTAAGATCTTAGAGTTCATCGAAAAATTTATATTTAGTAAAACTAGTAATGATTAATTACTAAAAACATATTATTAGTAACTTTTATATGTATAATATTAATATACTTTTTTATATCAGATCGGATCGGGTTTGGTTGTTAATGGATCGGAACACCTTAATCCATATCCAATTTGTTAAGCTTTCAAATTTTCGGATTCAGATCAAAATCGGGTAATTAGATTTAAAAACTAAATACATATCCTAAAAATAACATCGAATTCGAATCAAAATCCAATCCATTGACAAGCTTACACATATGGAGTTTACTAAATTGCATGTAATTTTATGTCATGTGCCAAATTATGTTAGTTTGTTGGGTAGGATATATTTAGCATAGTGTAAATGAAACAAATTTGAATGGAGGGTGGAAAGTGCCGTTTGCTGGATACATCGGGGGTTAAATCATATTTTGGGCTACTAAAAAATGAGAGGATAAAATTATACGTGATATTTATACAAGTTAACATATACACAGAGCAGCACTACAAGTCTACAATTTGAAAAAGGGTAATTGAAAAAACCAATAACAAATTTTGGGCAAAAAATGATGGGATATCATATTCATAAGAAGAAGTTAACTTATAGTGGAGCCCATAAAATGCCAAATAAGATGACACATTGGAAACCACTGGATATTACCCATTTTCGGGGTAGTCACAACTGGAAAGCTTGCCTCAGAATTTCAAGAGTTCGAGTGGATATGCTCATGCTGTGCCATCTCCAAGAATTCAGGTTCAATAATCTTACGAGTTCGACTTCTGGTCGCTGAAAAAATGTGGTATGATTGTTTTACTATGATCGGTAATGGGGAAATACGCCACAAAGACTTTCCTCCAAGTTACCACAGGAATTAAAACAGGCAATCTATTCTAGAACCAACCAAAAACAAAAGCACCGCAACCCCATTATTGCTAATATCCTTAAACCATCAAGATGATCTTTAGCTAATAATTAACAATGCATTCTTACTCATGGTCTTATATCATCCAACCAACTATTGTTTTAGTTAGTGATGGTAGAGGAGAATAATTGATCAGGTATACATACCTTTTTGTGTTACCAGATATAATGATTGCTCATGAATCCAGAGGCGCGCACACACACACACAGAGTCAGTCAGCCATTCAGCCAGCCAGACAGACAGTCAGTTTATATGTCATATATTTACTAAATTCTTCATTTACATGGGATAAGCAAGTTAGAAGGAAATCAAAAAACAACAACAGGATACACACAAAACTACAAAGCAAGAGGTTACAAACTGGGGATACATTTGAACCTTGTAGTGTCTAAGCAAGCGCGGTCATCTTGGAGAACAAGCACTTTTAGTGTTCCTGATTCTCTCAGCCAGGCAGCCACTACAGGCCCAGTTGATGTGAACCTCCCAATATTGCACTGGGCAATCCTAAATGGTGCACCCATGCTTTTGAGAAGCGCCTCAATAGCTCGTTTAAGTGCACCATCACCTACTACTTTGCTATGTTTGCCCCATCCTGTTAAAATGCTGCATAATAAAGAGTAAATGAAAAATGTAAGTTAATAGCCAAACAAGTCGAGATTTTGGCTTAGCTTTGGGACCACAGGAGGAGGTGATTAAAATCATCAGAAAAGTCCTAGATTAAATGATATTTCAGTAAGTTACCTGTCCAAAATGCCAGAGCATGTCCGTAAGAGCATTATAAAAGGCGGATGCAGTGGAGGAGTCCATCTACTTCACCTCATCAAAAAGGGAGATGGCATGCAACTGATAGGATTATATCATAGATAGACACAGAAAGTGAGAAGAAGATAAAGAGTGCGACAGTCCCAGCACTTCATAATCTTCTCATATCAATCAGGTTAGGTTTATATTCAGGGAACCTAACCTCTTCCCCAAGATTACAATCAATCTAAGATTACAATCAATCTAACTAAATAAATACAATTATATTAGATAGCTAAATTACACTTACACCCATACGGCTAATACCCTCTGTAATACCCCAATCCCACATCGGGTAGATATGTGACTTGTGTTTAATTTATAAGGTAGTCATGCGCTACTACTGAGCATCAACATCATCCATGGACTTTTGGGTCGGCTTGTGGTGGGCCTTATGACCCAAGGTGTTGCGGGCTCAGTGGGCCAGTGTGTGGGCTACACGTAGCGGATCGGGCTCTCGGGCTCAGAGCGTTACACAATGGTATCAGAGCGGGTCCCGACCATAAATGTGAGAATAAAGTGCTGTGCGGGCCAAAGTGCTACACCGCAGAAGGTGGGAGCCACCTCTTGATCCCCGTACGAGCCATCTCTTGATTCCTACATCGCCCGGGGTACAATTCGGCCTTGATGAGGACGTCAAGGATTTGAGTCCTACATCGCCCGGGGTACAATTCGGCCTTGACGAGGATGTCAAGGATTTGAGTGGGGGAGATTGTAATACCCCAATCCCACTTCGGGTAGATGTGGGACTTGTGTTTGATTTATAAGATAACCATGCGCTACTACTGGGCATCAACATCATCCATGGACTTTTGGGTCGGCTTATGGTGGGCCTGATGACCCAAGGTGCTGCGTGCTCAGTGGGCCAGTATGTGGGCTACACGTAGCGGACCGGGCTCTCGGGCGTTACACCCTCCCTCAAGCTAGACGACCGAAGGGAAGTTGCAGCTTGAATGACAAGGAGTTGAACCGCGGCTTCGGAAGTCCTTTGGTGAATAATTCAGCAAGTTGATCATACGTGCAGACGTAGTGAAGCCGAAGAAACCCGCACATAACAATTTCATAATCGATTTCTATGTGACGAGTCCGAGCATGAAAAACAGGATTGTGTGCCATATGAAGAGCAGAAATATTGTCACAATATAATGACGGAGGCGCGAGACGGATGTCAAGCTCGCGAAACAAGTATGCAAACCAACGAAGTTTAGCTGCAGTAGTGGCTAAGGCGCGGTATTCAGCTTCACTGCTAGACCGAGATACTGTGGGTTGTTTCTTTGCTGTCCACGAGACAAGATTCGGACCAACATAGATGCACGACCCCGTTATAGAACGACAATCATTTGGGTCCCCCGCCCAATCTGAATCATAGTAAGCCTTGATAGCGAAATTAGAAGATGGGTAGAAGGTAAGGCCTCGATGCAAAGGATCTTTAACGAAGTGAAGGACAATCCGTTTGGCTGCTTGAAAGTGACTCGTCCGGGGTTGATGCATAAACTGACATACTTGATTAACTGCGAACGAGAGGTCGGGTCGGGTGAGGGTGAGATACTGAAGATCCCCAACCAAACTGCGATAGAGAGAGGCATCGGCTACTAAGGCACCATCCAGTGAGGTCAACCGACCAGTAGATGCTGTGGGTGTGGAGGCAGGTTTGCAGTCGGGCATGTGAAAGCGATCTAACAAATCAATAGCATACCGAGTCTGTGAGACATGAAGAGTATCACCCTGACGTGTTGCTTCAAGGCCCAAGAAGAAACTTAAGTCGCCTAACTTACGACTTTCAAACGTGTCACAGATGGTATCAATAACAGCATTGACCTCAGGCGAAGAGCGATTGATAATTATGTCATCGACATAAACGAGAATCACAGTTGTGGACATGCCAGTATGCCGAATGAACAGAGAAGAATCTGAACGACTATTAAAGAAACCTTGACCGAGCAAAAAACTGTGAAGACAATGATACCACGCACACGGGGATTGTTTAAGGCCATACAAAGCTTTATCAAGTTTGCAGACGTGACTTGGTGCCGAGGTATTAACAAACCCCGGAGGTTGTTTCATGTACACATCCTCGTGTAGAATGCCATTTAAGAATGCATTCCGGACATCCAACTGCTTAATGTCCCAATGACGAGAGTGAGCCACAACCAAAATAGTACGAATAGTCGAAGGTTTGACAACTGGACTAAACGTTTCATCAAAATCAATACCGGCCTGTTGACTAAATCCTTGAGCCACTAATCGGGCTTTGTAACGCTCAATTGACCCATCAGCTTTCCGTTTGACTTTGTAGATCCAACGACACCCGACGATGTTCATTCGTGGATCAAAAGGAACAAGGTGCCAAGTCTTGTTTTTATGAAGAGCGGAAATTTCCTCGGTCATAGCTTGCTTCCAATGAGAAATCTGAGATGATTGCTTGAATGTGCGTGGCTCAAAAGTGAGTGAAGTACTGCAAAGAGTAGCCAACGCATGCGGAAGAGAGTACAGAGACATGTTCATAACTTCGCCTACGTATGCGATACTGGGAGGGAGGAGAGGAATCGGTGTAAGCCGAGAGGTGGCATTTGTGGTGGCGGTGGCAAAGTAGGAGTCGATGTAACAAAGAACATCCAGGAGAGATGTACGGGAGAGAGAGGACTGAAAACTTGGTCGCATGGATGACGCGGGAAGAGTGGCATGCACGGGCTGAACTGGACTACTCGTAGGAGTGTGAGTAGTGGAAAGCATATGAGATGGAGTAGTTGGTTCAGCCGGAGAGCAAGGTGCGGGAGGAGGTGCACTCGGTGGACTGGTGGAAACCATTATCGAAGGATCAATAGTGTGGTTGTGGCTGTCCGAACAAACAGGTTGAGAAGTCACAGTCTCAGTATCCTTGGCATACTTGTGAAAGGGAAAATGATCTTCATCAAACACCACATGTCGGGAAATATACACACAACCACTCACCAAATCCATGCACCTGTAACCTTTACGACAATTATCATAGCCAAGAAAAATGCATTGTATGGATCTGGGCATAAGCTTATGAGAGTTATAATGACGAATATGAGGAAAGCACAAGCACCCAAAGACTTTAAGAAAACGATAATCGAGTTTCCGGAGGAGTAATTTTTGATATGGAGAGATAAAATTATGTTGACGCATTGGAAGACAATTGATTAGATAAACACCCGTGTTAAAAGCTTCTAACCAGAACTGATATGGAACGTTGGATTTAGACAAGAGACACAAACCAGTTTTAACTATATGACGGTGCTTACGTTTGGCAACTCCATTTTGTTGAGATGTATACGGGCAAGTAAGTTGATGTCTAATCCCAAACTTGGAAAGAAAAGACGTAAATAGATGCCCAGTAAATTCACCCCCCATCAGTTTGAACATCTTTAACAGTATGCACATCAGATACACGACGAGAAATTTGATTTTCAATTTGCGTTTTAAAATTAGCAAACACACTTATAACATCATATTTGTTAAACAAGGGAAAAAGCCATACAAACCGAGAATAATCATCAACAATCGAAAGATAAAATCAATAACCATAAATGGATTTAACTGGGGAGGGACCCCAAACATCTAAGTGTAGCATATCAAGAGGATGCAATGCATTAAACGTACGAACAGAAAAAGGAAGTTTGCTAGATTTGCCTAAAGGACGTACATGACATTTTTGAATATCACTTATTTTACCACTAACAAGAAGAGTAGCCTGTTGACACAAAACTTGTAAAATTTTATGAGACGGGTGACCTAGACGAGCATGCCAAATGGCTTGATTTGAACGTTCACCAATGAGAGCAAGTGGACTTTTTGTGACTCGTAATCGAAGGAAAGCTTGTACAATCCGCTCGACTATGCTAAATAAGAATCGCCTGTGTCCGATTGTCCTTAACACGAAAACCAGACGAGTCAAGTTCAAAGTAACAATTATTATCTTTAGAAAATTGATGGATAGATAATAAAGGTTTATCTAAATGAGGAACATACATGACATTATTGAGATAGAAAGAACGATTATTTGCGAGAATAGAAGAAGTGCCAATATGTGATATGTTAAGCTTAGACCCATTTCCAAAAACAACAGCATCGTTACCTGAGTACGGAGAATAATCGTGGAAGGTCGATGGATTGGATGTCATATGATTCGCACCCGAATCAAGAATATATGGCTCTGCCTCGTGCTACATAGGCTGCATTAAAACGCTGATTACAAGTTTGTGCACTATTTCCATTTTTGAAACACAATTGGCAGGTCATTTCTCTATGAGGCATATTATGAACAGGTCCAGGGCTATAGGAGTTGGGAATACCACGCCTGTAACCACCATTACCTTGATAAAAAGTCGTTGCCTTGATGATAGGACCCCCATCCTCTCGCTTGACCACGACCTCGGCCTCACCAATTACTCCTCGGTTCGATTATTGTTGCCACGTCCCACGCCACGATGTCGACCTCCACCCCGTTATTACCGCCATTGTTACGGTTTGTAGCATAGTTTGCCCGACTATCAACACTGATGTCGGTTGGATTGGGTTTTTCGCGGTAAAGGCCACCGATTGATGTTGCGATGCATTTAAAACTTATTTTGTAAAGTTTCTTCTTTGATTAACAACTCCGTGAGGTCCTCAACTGTAAGTGTTTGGTGCAGATTTGAAGTTGCTGTGGAGGTGAGGAATTCTTTGTATTCATGTCCACGGCCGCCAAGAACTCGCTAGATTAACTCTCTTTCTTCCACGGGTTCTCCTGCCGCTGTAAGAGCATCGGCAATGTTCGTCGCACTTAACGTATAATCGACAACGATACTTTAGCCTCCTTCTTCAAACCATGCGCTTTGTCTTCAAGTTCTCAATTTGAAGGGCGAGTTGCACCAAAACGCTTTTGCAAGAACCTCCCAAGCCTTTGGTGCCGTGTTACTTGAATTGAGGTACGGTAACACAGCCGGAGTTACAGTTCCTTTAATCTAGCCGCACACCAAATCTGTGGCAGAAAACCACAGTTCACGTTTAGGATTTTTTGAGCCATCAGGGAGAGTTTCTACAGGAGGGGTAGAGTCAATAACACACAAGAGTTTGTGGGTTCTTAACATTGTCTTAAACAACCCACTCCAATTAACATAATTTTCTTTGGTGAGATATGTTTGTCCCATAATAGCATTGGGATTGTAGAAAACAGGAAGAGAATAAGGTTTGTTTGATTGAGTTGAGCCATCGGTTGAAGAGCTTCCAAGTGTAGAAAGGGTTAGGCCTTCCATGGTTGGCTCGATATCATGATAGGATTATATCACGATAGAAACAAAAGTGAGAAGGGGAGAAAGAGTGCAGCGATCCCAGCACTTCATAATCTTCTCATATCAATCAGGTTAGGTTTATATACAGGGAACCTAACCTCTTCCCCAAGATTACAATCAATCTAACTAAATAAATACAATTATATTATATAGCTAAATTACACTTACACCCATACGGCTAATAGCAACCATACACTTTCTCCATGACCCATGAGAAGACCATGTGCCACACCATAAACTTGGTCATCAAATAAACGGAGCTCTTCCAATAGCAAGGAAGCTTCTTCAAATGAACTACAACGGCTGTAACCAGATACATCGATGGAAATGTTAATTAATTAAGATAGAAAATTTCGTAAGTCAAATAGTTACACTTAATTTGTATGATGATCAAAAAAATAGTAACCCCATTTCTGTTGGAAATGCTCTTATGATATGGATGAAATTTTAGTGAGTTGCTAGTATTAGAAATACGGTTGGCTTCAATGCATAAGATGTACATTATGTTATGGGCAATATTTGTAAATTCACGTGTATTTCTTCGTGAATGATTACAAGATGAAGAGACGTTGCTTGATCAATCATGCTTCTCCAACAACTATAAGTGGGTTCTTTTAAGGCATTCCATTATATTAATCAATTGACCTCTATAGAGTACTTGAAATCAATAAAATCTTAGGAAATATGGTTTTACATATATTTTCTATACGATGGATCCTATTGACCTGACCAATTATATATTTATGAACTGAGTTGCAAGAGACTGTGTATTCGTCTTACAGATTAGGATATGTAAGACTGTTTCACTGAAGACCCACTCTTTTACTTATCGTTTCAAACTTCTGAAGAGACTTTATATTAGCCATTTTCATCAAGAGTAACAAACAAATAAGATGGTAAAATGAAACAAGTATGATTGAATTAAAAGTACGCCTTGTCAATTAATGAAATTATCTTCGATCTAGTATATATTGGGCTCCAAATCGTCTATCACACTATCTGTCACATTCACTGTCCCATTGAATCTCGGCCGTACACGTTCCTTGTTATTTTAATTAATCTTCTTTTTATAAGGAAACATGTGAAACTGAGATTCAATTGACAGAGAATGTGACAGAGAGCGGGACAGATGATTTGAAGCCTATATATTGTGCCTACCCTTAGAAGAGTTGTGTCAAGTGGTCAAAAGTCATATAAACATTTAACAAATGTTCATGTTCATGTTTAAAACCTAATATATCGAGTATTGAGTAAACATTATATAGAGGCGCTGTCCCATAAGATTTTTGAATATTATCCTTAGCCTATTATTTTGTAATCATCTCTATAGATCGTTTTGCCTACAGCAGGTTGTTTTGAGTAGACTTATTGATTTGCATAATGTAAGTAAAAAACTAAAAACTAAGCATGTACTTTAATTACTAATGCCATAGTAGCTTACAAGTGCCATAGTAGCTTCCAAATGCCATAATAGCTTACAAATGTCGAAGTAGCTTACAAATGTCATAGTAGCGTACAAATGCTGAAGTAGCTTACAAATGCCATAGTAGCTTACAAATGTCATAGTAGCGTACAAATGCCGAAGTAGCTTACAAATGCCATAGTAGCTTACAAGTGTCAAAGTAGCTTACAAATGCCCAAATGATTGCAATATAAAGGATGAATCTTATTACGACCTTCTGGCCCATGTTTCTTATTGTTCTTCGCCAAGCCGAAGACAAATCTTATTACGGCCTTATGGCCCGGTTTTCTTATTGTTCTTCGCCAAGCCGAAGACAAATCTTATTATGGCCTTATGGCCCGGTTTTCTTATTGTTCTTCGCCTAAGTCGATGATAAATCTTGTTATGGCCTTATGGCCCGATTTTCTTGAAGATCCTCGGTACGCGAGGACCCATCACTTTTTCTAAAAAATCCTCGATACGCGAGGACCAATCACTTTTCTTGAAGATCCTCGGTACGCGAGGACCCGATTTAATTTTCTTGTTTAAAGATCTTCACTTAACCGAAGACCAATTAATCGAGGCCTTAGCACCAATTATCACACCTCGGTCAACTCAAGCACCTGCACAAAGAATCTCATGTCGTTCTCAAACGATCAAGTTAAGAAGCCTTCTCCGGTCTCAAAAGCAGAAATCGCTAACTCTCAGCAGGACAAGACAGAATCACAAACAAATAGTACTCCTCACCCTTGAGGTAAACCTCAAGGAATAAGGAGTAGGGGGCTATTGATGTGTACCGAAAATATACCCCCTAAAGTATTGGCCAAAAGGCCCATAGCAAAGGAAGGGCTCAAGCCCAAAGTAAGTAAAGGCCCATAAAAGTACTATATATAGAGGGGTCTTCCCTCATTATAGGGGCTGGACTCCTCAACCTCTCAATCTCTCTTTTGCACACGCTCAATACATTATTTCACCGGTAGCTCGAGGGAACGCCTGAGCTCCGGCACATATTATCCTTGTTATTGACTCTCACACCGGAGGGCTTTAGCTAGGATAACCTCCCAGCTCCCTAACAGTGCTCTCTCTTTCTGAAAAAAACGGATATCAGCAAGCGACATCACGGACCCGCACGTGCGGCGAGGCCTTCGGCACCCCTCTCTCGTGGCGTGATCAAAAGCTCATCTTTAACTGGTATGAGACTGAGGAGAGAGAGAGAGAGAGACAAAGACAAGGAAATAGAGAGACAAAGAAGGAGAAAGAGAGAGAGAGAGAGAGAGCTATATGTTCGAATAGCAAGGTATGTTTTTCAATCATATATATACACGCTTGAGGTGGGAGAGGGAAGGGAGAGAGAGAGAGAGAGAGAGAGAGAGAGAGAGTACATTGAAAGATTTTTTTTGTTGTTATACAATTTTAAAGTCAGTTAGAAAAATAGACTCGTCACGTCTTAGCAAATAGAGACTTTGAGCGGCTTGGTAGGCTTTCTACGCCCCTCACGGTTTACAGGTTAGAAGAGCAAAAGGTCAGGGCTAGGGTGAGCTTTCAAACAAGGAGTTAACTGTTCTATTTTGAGGTGTTTCACTTTAAAAAGTTTATTTTTAAAAATTAAGGTATAAAAGTGTCATTTTATTACTAATAGACTATTAAATGTTTCATTTTGTTAAAAAAATTTGATTTTAAAACGGGGACTTTTTGTCCGGAACGAAGGGACTATTTCATATTCATACAAGAACATTAATTATTATTTAAAAAAATCTTCTAAGTTACGACAGGGCATATTATACTAATTATAACTACGTGTGTGTTTGTGTTTAAGCTTACAATTATTGCCCAAATACCAACTAAAAAGTAGAGAACCTTTATTGCCAATTCTTAGGGCTCGTTTGTTGTGGCTGATGGCTTATGATTTATGGTTGATAGCTTAAGCTGGTAGCTGAATGACCTTTGGCTGATTGCATGATAGACTGTTTGTTACAGCTGTTGAAAAGCTGCTTATGTATCGTTATAATTATTTGTTAAAAAAAAACTTAAAAATTAGTATTCATATTTTTATGTATATTTCATAAAAGGATGAAATGAGGATAATCAAATATTTATTAATGAATAGTTGTCTTCATGTTTAAAAAAAACCAAAAAAAACTTAAAATTTTGGCTTTTCAATGCATAAAGAGTGTTGTACCTTACTTATTGGCTTTTGGTTTATAAGCTGAAACAAACATCTTAAATACGACTTTTCGAAAGCCAAAAACCAAAAGTCACTCCAAATAAGCTGCAACAAACGAGCACTAATTAGAGTTAGCGCAACAGTGTGGAAATAATTTTAAAATTTTGAATTTTAAGAAAGATGACCTAATTAATTAAATATATATTCAGTACTAACTACTAATTAACTATTCCTTTCGTTCCAGGAAAATAATTAACTATACTATTTTTGAATGTTTCACTTTAAAAATTCACTTTTAAAAATCATGTTAACGATCTCCATATATAATAGTTCATCATTACCTTTCACATTTATTATTAATATATTGATCGATTATACTCAAGCATTATTATAATTATTAATAGCTTTTCAAACATAAACTCTTTGAGAGGAACATATGAAGTATTTTACAACGTTTTTTCCTAGTGAAATACATGACATTATTATAATGTTAAAGGCAAATGTTTTAATGAGGAAATATATCTTATCTCTTAGCAACAACTCTAATGTATAACCGTATACAAGTTAGAGTAATGATATAGCCACTAAATGAGTACTTAATTTTTTATATAAAATGATGTTATCTTATGCCTCATCGAGTTGGCTTCATTTTTTAACATAATATTGAAGCATATAAGATATCAAATAAGATAATATAAAATGTCACATCATTTTATACACAAGATTTGATACTTATTTTGTGACTGTAGCATTACGATGCTCGTTAATATAAAAAATAACCTCGGGAAATAGGATTTTTTTTGTGTATAAGTAGTAGAAAACTTAAATTAATAAAGTTCAATTATATTTATAACTAGATAATGATTTTCACGTAACATTTCAAAACCCAATAATTATAGCTTTTTTATATTTGCAATTTTAATAGAGGTCATCTGATTTTTTCTTCTATTTTGAAACCCAAATTAATTTAAATTACTTTATTCGTCTAAAAAATACTGCTTTACAGTAATTACTATTTTTTTAATATCTATTTTGAACTTCTTAACCCTTTCTAAATTAGAACAATTATTTTTCTACTATATCCTTCATTAAATATATTAGTTTTAATAATTAATGGATATATACTAGTCTTAGAGTTTGTCATAATTATAAAAATACTTGAACATAATTAATATGTTAATATCAATTATGAATGGTAAAGTTGAAATATTATCGAGATTAATTGTACATATTATTTTTGAAAGTAGACTCTTTATGTGAAACATTTCAAAATATTATATAGTGGATTCTTTGTCTGTAACGAATGGAGTTCTTGTTTATTATTTTTGTAATTAAATAAACGAGTAACAACCAGGTAAAGTTATAATTAATAGGTTTAGTTCAGGTATTATATCTAAGATTAACTATAATTGATTTTTTTTTAAATCTGTGTACAAAATAAAAAGAGGGTAGAGACTGAAAATATACTAATACTTAAACGACATTAAACAACCAAATAAAATTAGGCAAAAACTTATAAAAGACTAGCTTACGAGTATTTTATATAAGACAAATCCTCTTGACCTAACCCACTACATGTGCGTTGGTGGAATGAGTTGTGAGAGACTGAAGCTTTGTCTTATAACGAATTAAGATTCGTAAAATGATCTTACATGAGACTTACTCGTAACATTAACTCGCTAACTAAAATCGTTAACCACTTTTAACAACCATAACTAAACACTCCAAACAAACAATATTTAACACCTCCAACAAAGAGCACTAAACAGTAAATTAACACCCTAAATAAAAGCCGTTAAACACCCTAAAATACATCCAAATCCCAATAGTACATTCAAAAACTTAAGGGTAAAATTCGGGCGGTCTACTTTTTGAAGTTTCTAATCTCTTCGGTCGGTATTTTTTTTTTCAATCGAAAAGACCACACGAAAAGGCGCAATACCTTTAATGAGTAAGAGTCACGCTACAAATAAACATGGGATGCACCACGGTTAACATATTTATATACCGCGGTGCAAAAGTATCAACAGTTAGAAAATTATATGAACCGCGATATATAAATGAACAGAATATTAACAACCAACATTTAAAAAAGAAAACTACCAAACATGTATATCAGCCAAAAAATAATGACAACAACCTTTTTTCTTCTTTAAATATCTAATATTCTTTTCAAAATTATTTCTTGTTATTTCGTCTCACTCCATATAATTTATTTAAAATTTCAG
Source organism: Codonopsis lanceolata (assembly GCA_013146195.2). Lineage (NCBI taxonomy): Eukaryota > Viridiplantae > Streptophyta > Magnoliopsida > Asterales > Campanulaceae > Codonopsis > Codonopsis lanceolata. The sequence continues at coordinate 1,420 of JABEVN020004031.1, read as the reverse complement.
CAGCTGTTTATCATCAAAAAATTTCTCAAGCTTTATGATTCTCGAATGTATAAAAAAATCCCCCTCTTCCTTTATCTTTATGAATTTGATGATAAAGCTTGATAAACAACTTGATGATAAACAACCCATGGAGCTAATCGATGAAGAATTCTCACTATGAAGACTTCTCACGAGACTTGATCTCTCTCATGCCGGACTTCATAAATTTTCAATGATAAACAATCACAAGCGGCATTGGCGGTTTCTTTGAAATCTTAGCTACTGTTGACCCTCGTTCTAGATTTGGTTGAGTCATCCTCTAATTCTATTGTATAGTGGCTAAAAGTCATGTCCGATTAGTGTGACAACTGTCTTTATAATCAATGGTGTAAAATAATAGTTTAGTGTAAGTTTCTCTATATGCAGCGGACCAGCGAGGCTTGCAGGTATGAAAGCACGGCTCACGGCGGAGACTTCCAAGTCTACTCGGCTCCAATCGATGCTCGGCCAAACACGGATTTAGATTATATTATTTGATCTAGATATTTTGTTTCTAGTCAAATAATATTTGAATTTCATTTCATCGATTTTCCCTCTCAAAAGGTCATGTCCTTGCGACCACATACAAATGTCAGACTATATGTCCATCATGTTGTTTGAATCATGAAGTCTAAAACATTACCTCTTTTGGCTAAAAAGACTTTCAAGTATAACGTCTGCCAAAATTACTGTTTGGTATGAGGCTCTGCAAACATCTCTAAGTGACGGTTTCATCGCTCTCATTCCATAAAAGAAATGCATTTAATGCATTATAACGTTGGACATCCTCTCCATTTTGAAATCCAGCGGTCTGAAGATCTCAGAATATATATTCAAGACTTGAAGATCTAGACAACACATCTCTTACGCATTCAATACTCAAGCTTCATCTTCAATACATAAGCATTCAAGAGATCAAAGAAAGAACTAACACTCCAACAAACTTCTGAAGCTACTGAGATCTACCTGTCACGATTCATTATCAACTTCTTCTAGTTTGCTATTAATTGTTCTTTACTTTTATTATTGATTGTTTCTCTCATCATTCAACCTTGTTTGAAAAATTATTTTTACGATCCATTAGAGATCTATCTTTCTCACATAAGTGGATAAACAAGTGCACCTTTCAAAATGCAAAGCTAACCACTTTGGTAGTGGATGTAGTACTTTTTATAATACGAACCACTTTTACATCCTTCATCATTATGTTTAAATTATCTTCTTTGAACTTATTACGGCTGCTATAGTTTATCTACCTAATTCAGCCCTAACTCTCCTTAAGAGTTAGTTATTTTTATAGTCGAACCACTTTTACATCCTTGCGCATCATTATGTTTAAATTATCTTCTTCAACTTATTGAACTGCTATAGTTTATCTACCTAATTCCGCTGCCTAACTCTC
>JABEVN020004030.1:0-15879 GCA_013146195.2 Codonopsis lanceolata | reverse complement strand
ATTTTTAGCGACGAATTTTCCGTCGCTGAAAATAAAATCGAAATTAATTTCTGAAATATTCAGCGACGAATTCCCGTCGCCAGTTGTCACCTTTAGCGACGGAAATTTCCGCCACCGTAATTCAATTTTAATTAATTTTAAAATCCTTTAGTGACGGAAAATTCTGCCGCTAAAGGTCACCTTTAGCGATGGAAATATTTCCGCCGCTAGTTGACCTTAGACTTGAAGCGACGGAATTTTCCGCCGCTGAAAAAAAATCGAAAATAATTTCTGAAATATTCAGCGACGGAAAATTCCGTCGCTAAAAAAGGTCACCTTTAGCGACGGAAAAATTCGCCACCGAGCGATAAATGGCCGCTCGCCGATGTTCAATCTTCGCCGCTAATGATTAATTCCGCTGGCTGCTGATTCCGTCGCTAAAGGTATTTCGCCCGGAAAATTCCGTCGCGATAAATTCTGCCGCTGATGGTCAATTCCGTGGCTGATGCAAAAATCTGGCCGCTAAAGGTAAAATTGTCAGCATTAAAAATTCCGCTAAAATTCTCGTCGGCCGAAGGCCTTTCTAGTAGTGATTGTATGCGACTATAATGCGACTTAAGAAAGTGATTGAATGATCACTCGCTTCATCCGCAGTGAGTTCTAGTGATCAAATCCGATCACAATTATACCCTATGTGACTTAGAACTATATCATGAACTTGGACGTTGATGATGCTACTTTTGGCATGTCGACCAACCAAGCTACGCATACATACTGCCCTACTTGAGCATCATTGGGAAAGCAAATACCAAGAGTGATTAATATGAGTGTCTAAGGAAGATAGCATGATATGCATCTCTATTTTTGTGCTTCAATGCCATGGCGATCATATTGAACATACGGTTCAAAAGGTTGATCTTGATACACAAACATATTGAGTTTTAAGCACCGCTCTTGAGGGATTGAGGATGCTTAAATTGATGTATATATACGGTCTGGGGTATAGAAGAGTTTTGTTTTCTAACGAGGACGCTCTATGCCGGGTCGATGGTGATTTGGTATAGCGCTCCACCCTTTATCTTTCTCGTCATGTCGCACGCTTCACTTCCAAAGATGAAGAGGCGTGTTTAACGGGTTTTGATGATACGATATGGTTAGAGAGGTGAGTCCATGTGTACGAGTGGGAGATGTTGTACTGGGCTTTGCGGCCCGATTATTTAGTCCCGCCCACATGAAAATATATTTATATTATTTATTGGTTAATTAGAATCTTAATCCAATTGGGTTTAGGATTGCTTAACCTACAAGAAATAGGTTTCTTGTAATAATATAAATAGGGCAACTAAGGGGATAAAACCCTAATAATAATAAATCTCTTAAGGAACACGTCCTTGATAAAGCCGCCCTCTCTCTCCCTAAAATTCTATCTCACCAAAATACTCCCTCTAGCCTAACCATCAAGAGGCTTGGATTTGCGGTGTGAATCAGTATTGATATCCGTGCCCTGTGATATCAATCTGACGAGAGAGACTTGCGTGTGTCTCGTGGATATTGGCATACGAAGATCGTAGCTCAAGCGCACTTCTTCCGCGTCAAGGCCCAGGCCGCACAAAGGTAATTCATGATTACTGTTATATTATCGAACTTGTTTGATATATGATATGATATATCCTTCAACTATCATCTAAAAGGAGAAAAAAAGACGAAAGAAGGACAACCACATTGCTCAAATTTGATAATAATTCTTGAAATCCACTTGTCTAAGATATGATGTCATACTGCGACCAGCAACCCAACATAAGCGAAAATAATGTGCACCTGGTTAGGAGATATACTTCACCACACAGACACACAGTGACAAGGAAATGCTACATAAAATGTCACTGTAGCTCTTGAAATTGAAGTGTTTTTTTATAGGTAAGTGTGACCTCTTGTTGGTATGTGGATTGGAATCAAGGATCTCAAGGTCTTTGCTTGAGTGTCCTTGCTGTTTCTCCTAGGGGTGAAATTGGGACGGGACCCGTCCCCATACCCTTCATCCTAATCCCGTCCCGATAGATTTCGGGATTTCAATTTCCTTCCCGATAAGTGTCGGGACCAGACGAATCGGGATCCCGACAGTTTGGGATATAAAAATCCCGTAATCCGGACTATAATATTTATGAGCAGTATTTTCTGACACTAAAATATTTTTAAAATGTCTCCATCATAATTAAGATTTCAAACTGTGTATTTACAAAGTATGCTTGAATATTTACTTAATGGTGAATATTGTTGAATCTGTCATTATGAACAAAATGCATCCCTCACTCGTAGGTTAAGAGCTACACTAATTGCAGAAATGTGATAGACAAAAAAACCACAATATTAATTGTGAAAATAAATTTAACAAACATCATTAAGTAATTTTAGCAAACAAAAAATAGACATTGTTTAACACTCACAATATTTATAAAAAAAATAAAAAATAAAAAAAGTCGGGACGGGTCGGGATTCGGAAATCCCGACGGGATTGATAATTATCCCGAATACCGTCCCGAAATATGTCGGGACGGGAAAAATCCCGACAAAATCGGGATTGGGAAATGTCGGGACGGGATCGGGTCGGGAAAAACGGGACTTTTGCCAGCCCTAGTTTCTCCCACGCTTTGGGGGTCATAAAAACTGTCTATTTCATGTTTTACAAAATTAACCATGTGTTTTGATTTGTACCCTATTAAACCTCCACCTATTTTGTTTGTTTGTTTGTTTATTTGTTTTTTTTTTTTTTGTAATTAAAACCTCCTATTAAGGATGGGTTAGTTTCGCTAACGGGAGGCTGAGGTGACATCCAAGATGGCAGCTGCCGTGGACACGGCGGGAGGCAATCTCAATTTCCCTCCTAATTGGTTTCATAACAAACCTTAAACAATGTTTTTTTTAAAATAGACCTTTATCAAAGGCACGAATGTTTTTTTTTTCAAATTATGATTGATTTGTGTTTATAATATCTGAATGTTTATATTTATTTGTTTTTTAGTTCAATAAATTTATGTGAATTGGCTTGTATTTGTTTTATATTCATCCATTTGAACTAATATTTAAAATTCTAGCAATAGGAACTTTTAGTTTAAAATTTCCTAGGGGAAATATGGGTTTGTTATGGACACAACGCACAAGGATCAATGGATCAAATTATGTGAATGTGACACTAGCGTTACCTTGAACTAGTTCACTCCACACCAAGTAGGAGGGATTAATTTTGGGATCTCTAATTTATGTACAAAATGTGTTTATAAGGCGAGGGGATTTAGAAGCCATTTATAAATCACCATAGGAGTTGTATGGTTTAAGCATTTTGGGCTAAAGTCGTAACTGATTTCCCAGAAATATTTATAATTAGTTACGTGCATAATTGGGCGGGAAATGGAGACAGCCTCTCGTCGTGTCCACGTTAGTTGACACGTAGACACTATCTTAGCCTCCCGCTAGCAAAACTAACCCCTCCTTAACGGAAGGTCTTAATTGTAAAAAAACAAAATTGGTAGAGATTTAATTGGGTGAAAATAAAAACACGTGGTTAATTTTACAAAACATGAAATAGAACTTGACGTTTTTCATCATTATCTCAACACATAATCTACAACGTGTTGGAAAAGATTTTTGACAAACACAGAGTGATACGAAAAAGCGACATATAAGGTTACCATAGCTCTTGCAATTAGAGCTGTCAAAATTGAGTCCGGCCCATAGACCCGGTCCAGTCCACCTGACTTTTCAAGCGTTTGGGCCTCAAATTAGAAGGCCCGAAAATAATGAGCCTCTTTGGCCCAGCCCGATAAGTTCGTGGGCCGTGTTTGGCCCGATCTTGAAATGTCCAAAAAGCTCGATCTGACACGATCATACGATTGACAAAGTTAAACTTGATTTAAAAAATTAAAAACTAAAACATAAAACCTAAAAAGTAAAAACTATCAGATATTCATTTAGACTACTTTTTTTTCTTTTGGTCAGTGTTCTAAAACTCTCCGCCTAGGTGCTAGGCACCTCTCCACCGCCACGAATTTCTTAGTCGCCACCTAATCAACCAAGTCGGCGCCTAGGCCAAACCCTGCCGACCTTAATTTATTTTTGTAGCTTTGATTTTTTGGCGTGCAGTGACCGGAGAAGGAAGGAGGAGTGGCAATGGTGAGGAAGAGATGGAGGTAGAAAGAAAAGGGGTTTGATTTTGTGGATATTCAGTGGGCTGAGATAGGGGATAGATTAAAGGGTCGATCTACTGGAAAGAGAGAGAAGAAAAAAAATGAAAGGAAGAAAAAGGGGTTGCTGGTCTGCCAGATAGAGAGAAGAAAGAAGAAGAAAAAAAAGATGAAGAAGAAGGGGGCTGTCTCGGGACTTAGAATTTAGAATGAGGAGAGGCTAGGATATGTTAGACTGTGGGTTGTAGGGACAGTAGGTAGGTGTGGTAATATATATATATATATATATATATATATATATATATATATATATATATATATATATATATATATAGTTATAAACTTGGCTGGTTTATTGGTTTTAGGTTGTTGGGAATTGAGATTAGTGGTAGGTTTGTATATTTTCGTTCATTTTACAAATATACACAAGTGTTTGATAAAATGACAAACATAAAAAAAAAAAAAAATTGTAGTCAATGTGTTTGATCTTTGATGTAAATTATCAAAAAAAATATATGGTAATTATGCCTTAATTCTAGGCCCTGATTACGCCCCGATTAGTCCCCTAGGTGCTTGGCGCTAGTGTGCCGTCCAGCGGCCGCCTAACGATTTTTAGAACCTTGCTTTTTGTTGGATGAATTTATGACACAGTATGATCTATTTCCAAATCATTGTTATCTTTTTGGTTGAAATTCATATTCTAAATTAATGGAAGTGATACTTACAAAGAGAAACTGAAGTTGATCTTTCAAGTTTCAATCTAGTGTAGTATGATTGTGGTTAGTAATTTTATCGAAACTGATCTATTCAATTGAGTATCTCTATTTGATATTAGTTAATAAAAAACCTCAATAGTATAAACTTGATAAGAAATAAAATTTAAATACTAGATTGTGTCGGACGAAAAAAATGAACATTTGCTAGTTAGTATGGTTTTGCAAACTAGAACCCGAAAAACTTTGTCTATCCTCTGAAAACACATATTCAAAAATTGAGGACAGTATGGTAAATTTCAATTTGGTTATAGCTTTTTTGAAAAAATACCCTTCAAGTAGCACTTGTATTTTTTCTTTGGTTTGTAACACTATAGTTTTTCTAGTTTCTGTTTCGTTTAATTGTTGAACTTACTACCTTTGTTTATGTTTGCTTTGGTTGCACTTTTTCTTTGTAATTGTGTAAGTTAAGCTAGTAAAATATGTGTGTTTTGATGTGTTATATAACTTTTATTAGCTAATTTGTGAGTTCTTTTTAATAAAAAAATAGTTTTTTTTTTCCATAGGCCCGAAGCGCGTATGGGCAGGGCTTGAGTTCTATGAGGCCCGACACTTGTTTGGACTGGCCCGCCATTAAGTAAAGCTGGTGACTTGGGCCTACTTGCAATCAAATTAATTAAAATACATATGCAATCAATCAAATAATTAAAATACAAATGCAATCAATTATATAATCTATATTACTCCCTTCGTCCCAAAATTATTGTCTGACTTTCCTTTTGCGTTCGTCCCAAAATAATTGTCTTATTTGAAAATTTCCTTTTTAAGACACCACTTTTACCACTTTACCCTTACTTTTTTCTTCTTACTTTAATTTTGAGCCACATATTCATAGGTTTTAAATAAAACTACATAATATTCTAATACTAATAATGAAGTCAAGTAATATTTTTCTTAATCCGTGTGCCGGATCAAACATGATAATAATTTTAGGACGGAGGGAGTACAATGGTCATCGTATTGTCCGTGTGCCTAGAGCCGTCAAAACGGACCAGCGGGACGGACCAACCTGCAAAATGGCGGGCCCTGCCAATTGACGGGGAGGGGCAGACCAACCCGCGTAAATGGCGGACTAGGAAGACATTGGCCCAACCCAACCTACCATGGGTTGCAGGGCGGGGCGAACCAACCCATCCAACAAAGAAATTTTGTGTCCAAGTTTGTCATTTGAGAAATTGAGAGAGATCGAAGATTAGATGGTCCAAACTCTGATGGTGGACTGAGAGATAGGCAGAAAGGCGAGAGCGACGATGGTCAGATCTGAGAGGGAGAGCGACGAGAGGTCAACAATCAATGGTTGCTTGACTCTTGAGAGTTGAGACTTGAGAGACAGAGAGATCGAGAAGGACTGAAGGGTGAAGCTGTGAGTCTGTGATAGTGATTGTGAGAACCGGTGGGGGTGGACAAACTGGAGGATATCGGAGTTTCGAAGAGAGAGATTGGTGGCAGCCTGAAGATCGATTGGCGGCCTGAGAAGATCGATTATTGGACGGGAACTTATCTCTCACGCATGCTGCACCTACATTGAGAGAGATGGCATATTTTCATTTTGAAGTTGTGGGACAGAGGGACGGTGGGAGTCTTGAAACTTGGGTTGGTCACTTGGTTGGATTATTGTCCTATACTTTATTGACTTATTGGGTTTTGGTTAGACAAGCTTTCTTTTCAATTTTTTGGAAGTCACCAAACAAACGGTGCATATTACTATATTAGTAGTATATATATGCATATATATATGTATATATAAATATAAATATAAATATATATATATATATATATATATATATATATATATATATATATATATATATATATATTAACTATTACTAAAACATAAGTCGTTGCTGCCACGTGACGGCTTTCTGTTAAATGCTTCAAATTTTTAAAGAATTTCATGCTTCTACGTGTCACCCTCATATTAATTGTAATTTTTTTGTTTTTTTTTTTTGGCCAAAACCGATTACCGATAAAAATTACTGATAAAAATTTATGATAATTTTTACGGTTAGGATAAGTTTTGTCATATATACGGTTAGTTTATGATAATTTTTACGGTTAGGATAAGTTTTATCACATAGACGGTTAGTTTATGATGATTATATCTGTAAAATCAAATGCGATACTTTTGATTTTAAACGGTTAGTTTATGATAAGGTTTTTTTTTTCGCTGATATATGTTATGCTTTTTTTGGTTTAGGATTTTGTGATATTATAGTTTATCACAAATTGAGTTTTAGAGCCAATTTAAATTTGTTCTACGTGTTTTGTGTGTGGGCGCGCCCATGCTTGAATTTGAATTACTTTAAAATGTTTTTACTTTGTTTCCAAGATTAATGATATTCTTCTTTTTCATTCTTCAATTAAACTTTTAAAGGGATTTTTTTTTTCAAATATCACTTAATTAAACTAGATTTTATCTTATCTAATTTATACAAATTTAATTTGACTAAAACTCTTCAATTTCCATCTCTTTTCATTTTCATTCTATTTAATTAATACAAATTATTCACAAGACAATTTTATATTATTTGTTCTTATACTAATCTATATATATATTAATTATTAATTACTAATCTATTAACTATTATTAAAATCGAAGTTATTGTTGCCACATGACGACTTTGTGTTGAATGTACAAAGTTTTAAAGGAATTATGTGCTTCGACGTGTCAACTTCTTGTGAAGTTGTGATTTTTTTTTTCTTTGCTGTCGAAAATTAAAACCAGATAGATTTTAAAACCGGTGCCTCTTTTATATATGGTAAAAGTTTTTTTTTAATTATTTTTTTATGCTAAAATCAGTTAGTACGAGATAGATTTTTATTACATTTGATTTAGACATATTTCATTTGATTAGGAATTTGAATTTTTATGGTAAAAATGTTTTTTGGGAATAGATTTAATCTTTCAATTACATATTCATATGATCCATTTTGAATATTTACCTTTTTTTTCGTTGCTTTCATATTATTTTAATTAAAATTTTAAACTATTTATTATAAGTTTAGAAAATTATCTTATTATAAACAGCTTTGGCACAAAAAAAACTATTAAAATCGTGCATACGGTACTATATATGTATATACATTATTATTTTAAACCGGATAAATTTTAAAACTGTTGTCTCCTTTATACATGCAAAAAGTTTTTTTTACCATTTTTTCTTCAAAAATCGGTTAATACCGGGTATATTTTTTTTCACATTTGATTTAAAAGCGTTCTATTTGATTATGACTCCAAATTTTCATAGTAATTTTTTTTGGCAAATAGATTTTTATCAATTCTCATAGGTTTTAATCTTTCAATTGCATATTCATATGATCAATTATGAATATTTACCTTAAAACCATGCATGCGGTACTATATATATAATAAATTTTAAAAATGTTGCATCCTTTATACATGGTAAAAAAAATTACCATTTTTTATGCCAAAATAAGTTAATATCGGATATATTTGATCACATTTGATTTAAACGTGTTTCACTTGATTATGACTAAATTTTCATGGTAAATGTTTTTTTGGCGGATAGATTTTATCAATTCTCATAGGTTTTAATATTTTAATAAAATATTCATATGATCAATTGTGAATATTTACCTTATTTTTCATTTTTTTCAAAATTTTCAAATTAAAATTTTAACTATTTATTACAAGTTTAGAAAATAATCTTATTATAAACAACTTTTACAAAAATAAAAAAAAATACTAAGACCGTGCATACGGTATTATATATTTAAATTCTTTTTTTTTTCTGCCAAAAATTAAAACCGGATAAATTTTAAAACTGATGTCTCCTTTATACATGGTAAAAAAATTTATTTTACCATTTTTTGTTACCAAAATCGGTTAAAACCGAATATATTTTATCACATTTGATTTTAACTGACTCCAAATTTTCATGGTAATTTTTTTGGTAGATAGATTTTTATCAATTATCATAGGTTTTAATCTTTCAATTACATATTCATATGATCAATTTTGAATATTTACCTTATTTTTCATTTTTTTCAAATTATTCTAATTAAAAAAATTAATTATATATTACAAGTTTAAAAAATAATCTTATTATAAACAACTTTAAAATAAAAAACACTATCTCATGGTAGAAGTTTTTTTAATTTTTATTATTTTACCAACTCGGTCAATTTAAAATGGATTTATCTAATTTAATTAAATGTATTCCACCAACACCACAAACAACTACTGCGAAATACTTCCCTTCCATCAAACACACCTCCTTGACGAGTCTGTCTTCGTGGTACTTCACCTCCCCTTCTTCCGTCTCACACTCACACTAAAAATATTTGTTTGATTTTATAATTCTTATGAATTTTTTGTTTTATGATTCGATGTGATCTCACACATTATTTATTTATTTATTAATTTTTATTAATTATGAGGGTATTTGTTATTGATTCATTCAAACAGCTTGTAAATTATATCTACAAAATTATATTTCAGAAACAATATTAAGTCAACCATGCATCACACGGGTAATAACCTAATATATATATATATATATATATATATATATATATATATATATATATATATATATATATATATATATATATATATATATATATATATAAGACGAATGACATTTTTTTAAATTTTAATTTTGGCTGGTTACCCGTCACCGTGCCGCTTTGGCATGTGACCCGTGCGGGCCATTTTAACGGCTCTATGTGTGCCATTATATTGGGATAACTACGGACTGATATTTAATTTTTTACTGAAATCATGTGGCCAGGATTTACTTCTACGTTCACGTGCCAACGGCGGTTGTTCTCTCACCTCCACATTCTCTCACACAAAGCATAAGAGAGACTCGAGCGCAAAAGCTATCCATGGCCGCTAAATCTCTGTAAAAGGTCCATCCCCAAAATCTCTCACCAGTTCAATTTGACCATTTCGGTTTTATTATGGTTTTTTTCTTCCTCCTATCTCTGCAGGAGGCAGGATTGGCGACCTTAACGACCTCGGCTCGAAAAACTCTGTCCTCTATCCGTTCTATCAATTTTTTGTCCTCTGTTTGTTCTATCAATTTTACTTCCTTTTCCCAGGTTTTCTTTCAATTGTACTTCCTTTCCCACAATTTTTTTCTATCTGTTTGCTTTGAAATTTTAATTGGTTTCTGTCTCTTTATTCTCGTCCTAAAATTAGGTTTATACCCTTTTTTTTTTTCAAGATGTCTCCCGCATTAATTTGACTTATCAAAAAAAAATCTTTTTTAATTGGTCAAGCTGAACATGCTTGGGAAACCCATGAAAAGAATTCATCTTTTCCGTCACCAAGAAGAGACAAGTTGAAATCATCCATCTACTGTGGTTAATCATCAATTGAGTCCTTTTCTTTCAGATTTTCTTTTTCCACAAGAGACAAGCAGAAATCATCCATCTACATTGTTCAAGTTCTGTTTCAAATTTCCTTTTTGAAAGTTGTTCAAGTTATCATTTAATTGGGCTGTGCTGATTCATTTTTAAGTGTAGTTTGAAGTTGTACTTTGCTTAATTTGGTGGTTTTTAAGCAGCCAATCAGTCATTCTGAAGAAAGAAACAGCAAAAAGAAGAGGACCGTTACTTCAAGTCTTACATCAGAGAAGATCGTTCAGGCAGATAGGTGAAAGAAAAATATAACAAAAGATAAAAGAAATAGACAGCTTTGACTTGGTTTTATGGCCAAAAGACTGCCTGCTATACCTGCTTCTCAAAATATTCTGCATTGAAAATACATCAATCTTGAGCAAGCTTCTCTGCTTATTTGTATTCCATGTTGGAGATATGATAATCTTGGTTACTTGTTGGGTAGACCAAAAGAGAATTGAGGTGTGCTGTGCTGTGTCCACGCAAGTGGATGACATTCAAAGCGTTCATGTTTTGATTAATGTCGTATTGTGTACCGAATCCATTGTTGAAAGTATTGAAAAGAGACGTTTTATTGTTTTTCTTTGTAAACCTTAGCTCGAGGGCTTAATGATTTGTGTATGCAGACACAATTTGAATCCTTAGTGTGTGATTTCAAGAGAGCAGTTACGGCAACTGTAATTAATGTGATAATTACGGCAATTGATTGCCGTAATTACTCAAGGTTAATGCATATAAAGTTTTCTTCTTTGTGGTATTAGTTGTGATTGGGAAATTAAATTCACACACATATATTCTCTCCATATATATATATATATATATATATATATATATATATATATATATATATATATATATATATCATTTTGACCAACTGATGATATACGGAAAAAGAGATATATATATACATTCCCCTCCTTCTCTGGAACGTAGAATCTGTGGATTGACAAGTACCCAAGGAATCCATTAGTCTAATCTCTCCTCTTCGATTTCTCCGGCGACTGAAGTGTGATCGAAGAAGACTAGAAGAGTAGTGCAAAAGTTCTAGTCTTGAAGGTGTTTTATCCTGGAAGGTTGATGGTCGACTTGACTGTTGCACGAGTAAGTACGAGGGCTGATCTCTTTCAAGGCAAGTTCGAGTTTCTTGGTCGATTCACCGCAACCGATAAGTTTTTCCTTTCCTATTTTTTTTTTTTTAGTTCAATGTTTATTTTTAACACTTTTATATTTGTATTGTTCCTGTTACTGGTTTGGTCTTGCCTTTGAATTTGGTTGCCTATCACTTTATTCCGGTAACTTAATCTTCTAGTTTTATCTTCCACAATCTTCTAGTTTTATCTTCCACATCATTTCTTTTTCCTTCTTTTAAATATTTTATTAATTTGTTTAACATGACTTGACTATATTACATGGCTTGACTATATTTTTATAATACATATTCATATACATGTTAATTATGTTCATATACTTACTGATCTAAATTCCAAAATTATATCAGTTTGAGTGCCAAATTTGTTTTGATAGTATTCATACATTATATTATTTTAACAATCTTGAAGGAGATTAACATTTCTTTTTAGTTTTCAAAACCGTAACAGAATATGGCTAGTCAAACTGTTGAAAAGGCTACCGATACTACTAATGCTCTTAGTGTTACCGAGGTTGGGTCTGGGTCTGGTACTGTAACAGATTTTTTCACTGGCTTCGCGTCTAAGGTGAACTTAACAGGAATGCCAGAGAAATTCTCCAGTCATTACTTCAAGCGTTGGCAACAACACATGAAGATTTGGTTAACCACCAAGGGCTTGTTGTCGGTGATATTGTCCGTGCTTCCCTCTGATCAAGAGAATGATCCTAGAGACGTGGCATGGCGAGAGAAAGATGAAATATGCAAGGGAATGATACTGTTGGGGTTGTCCAACACGTTATTCAATGTCTATTGCAAATTTCAAGGCACTGCCAAGGATCTCTGGGATGAATTGGATAAGAAATACAATACTGAAGACAATGGTCTTAAAAAGTATGCGGTGTGTAAATTCCTAAAATTTGAGATGAAAGATGGGAAATCAGTGACCGAACAAACTCATGAGTTTCAGCTAATGTTACACTCTCTTCGTGAAACTGAAATGGAATTATCTGAAAAGTTTCAGGTTATGTCAATCATTGAGAATTTTTCGAAATCTTGGGAAAATTTTGGTATTACTCTCAAGCATAAAAGGGAAAATATCTCGATGAAAGACTTGATGCATTCCATTGTCGTTGAGAAAGAGCATAAAAATGAAACAATACAGGTGCCTATTGATTATCAACCAAAGGCACATGTGGTAACTGGTGGAAAAACTGTTAAGGAACCAAAGAATAAACAATCTGTAGTTGCTAATAATCATGATCCACTAAAGGCAAAATTAAAAATTGCAAAGAAACCAAAGGCAAACAAACCGTGCTGAAATTGTGGACATATGGGGCATTGTGCCAAGACTTGTCCGAACAAGAAGACCAAAGCTCAAGCTGGTGGACCTCAAGTCAACATGGTGACTGATGGTTTTGACTCTAGTGGGTATATTTCAGTTAACCCTCAGATTTTCACTATTTATAATTCCAATGAGTGGTTAGTAGATACTGGAGCAAATGTGCACGCATGTGCTGATAAGTCGCTCTTTGTTTCTTACCAGCCTGCAGTTGGAAGAACAAAGGTGATGGGAACTCTAGTGTCGCTAATGTGCTTGAACCGACACGCGTAGAACTTGAGATTTCCCTCAGGGCGTGTTCTTTCCTTGCATAGAGTGCATAATGTTCCTAACATGAGAAGAAACATTATTAGTGGTTCTATTTTAGTGAGAGAGGGTTATGAATTGAACTTTAAGTTTAATGAAGTTGTAATTTTATTTGGTGGATCTTTTGTTGGCAAAGGTTACTTGTCAGATGGATTATTTAAAATTATGGTTGATTTTATTGAATTAAATTATGTATCTGAGAATTTTGATTCTTCTACGTTATGGCATTGTCGTTTAGGTCATGTTAATTTAGATTATGTTAAACGCATGATGAATTTAGATTTGATTCCGAAACAAATTATAGATAAAACTAAGAAATGTCAAGTATGTGTAACTGCAAAACAAGTAAGAAAACCTTATCACTCAGTAAATAGGAATTTTGAATTACTTGATTTAATTTACACAGACATTTACGAGTTTAATGGTTTGTTAACACGTGATCATAAGAAATATTTTATCACTTTTATAGATGACTTTACTAAATATTGTTACGTGTTTTTACTTAAGAGTAAAGATGAGGCACTTGGAAAAATTCTTAATTTTTAAGAATAAAGCAGAGACACAAACTGGTAAGAAGGTTAAAAGGATAAGGTCCGATCGAGGAGGAGAGTATATTTCCAACATGTTTGCACTAGAATGTCAAAATTGGCATTGATGAGGAAGCACCTCCTTATTCACCTGTCTAACGGGGTGGCGAACGAAAAAATAGAACTTTTAAAGATATGATTAAGTTCTATTAGAAAGTTCAGATCCGAAATATATATGGGTGAAGCCTGAATACTTGCTATATTCCTCGAATAGGTACCCCGAAACATAAAAGAAGTGTCCATGAACTTTTGTGGTCGAAACCAAGCTTAAAATACTTTAGGTGTAATTGCCTTGCAAAAGTGCTAGTCCCTCGAACACAAGAGGAAGAAGCTTGGACCTAAAACTATTGATGCAATCTTTTTAGGTTATGTGGAACACCTATGCCTTAAGATTTTGGTTGTCAAATCTGCATAGATGTGAACACACAATTGTTGAATTTCATGGCGCTACATTTTTGAAGATGTATTTCCCATGAAAATAGGTGTGCCTCAAACTATTTCAAATGAAAATTAAAACTCAACATTAAGTTCCATTCCCGATCAAGGGAAAGGATATCAAATGTGGGGGTTACCAAGTAGTTATAGTCATGAGGACAATGAGTCACATGAACAAGACGAACCTAGAAGGAGCAAACTGCTAGAGTCGCCAAGGAGTTTGGAAGTGATTTCACTTACAATCTCGAGGGTGATCCAACTACCTTCAAGGATGCTATGGCTTCACCTCGGCTACATTAAGGATGCCGCATGAGTGAAATGGATTCCATTGTTCGAATGGAGCATGGGAACTCGTTGATCTCCCTCTTGGGTGTACTCGATGCAAATGGATTTTCAAACGAAATTGAAACGCATTTTAACCATAGATAAATTCAAGGCCGTTAGTTACAAAGGGTTTCAAACAAAGGAGGCATAGAGTTCTTCAATACTTTTACGCCCATTGCAGTATGATTAAAATAAGAATTCTTATAGCATTGACATCCGCTTTAGGTCTTAACATTCATCAAATGGATGTTAAGGCGCTTTCTTCATGGTGATCTTGAAGAAAAGATTTATATGGATCAGCCTAAAGGATTTGTAGCTAAAGGCAACAAGAGAAAATTTTGTAAGTTGGTGTCTTTATATGGACTTAAACAAGCCCTAAGTGGAATGAAAAATTTGATAAGGTTGTATCATTTGGCTTTACTCTTTGTGATGTAGATCGTGTGTATTTCAAAGTTAAAGGTGATGCATGCATTATTTTATACCTTTACGGATGATATATTATTTCAACTCATATACTATAATAATTGAGACTAAGACATTCTTAAAAAACTAAGTTTGAAATGAAGGATATGGGTGAAGTCAAGTAATTCTTAGTCTAAGGACGACTAGGTTAGTGAAGGCATAGCCATTTCACAATCTCATTATGTCACTCAAGTTATTGAGAAGTATGGCTATAACAATAGTAGAATTGCTAAGACACCATATGATCATTCAAGAGTTTGTTTGTATAAGAATGAAAGTTAAGTACTCAATTGAGATATTCTCATATTATTGGTAGCTTGGGATACCTTGCCAACCGGACCCGATGTTAGTTTCGGTGTCTAAGTTGAGTCGGTACACTAGTTGCCCAAATAGAACCAACCCATGGAGGCCTTGGATAGTAGTACTTGTGTACTTTGAGGAACTAGTTCCTTGGGTTTCTATTTATCAACCTACCATTAAATGATCGATCATCATTCGTTAAAATTGTTAATAAATGAATAAATAAATAAGTAAAAAGTGATTTTTATTTTTAGCTTATAGCTAGGATTAATGTCTTAAACCGACAAACCACCAAGAAAGAGAGGGAAGAGGTTTTACCTTGAAGAATGTCTATTCTATCTGCATGGGAATGTTAAAATAACTGGAATGTATGAATAGTATCAAAACAAATTTGGCACTCAAACCGATATAATTTTGGAATTTAGATTAGTAAGTATATGAACAGAATGTGTATATGAATATGTATTATAAAAATATAGTCAAGCCATGTAATATAGTCAAGCCACGTTAAACAAATGAATAAAATATTTAAAAAGAAAGAAAAAAATGAATTGGAAGATAAAAACCAAGATTAAGTTACCGAATAAAGTGATAGGCAACCAAATTCAAAAGGCAAGACCAAACCAGTAACATGAACAATGCAAATATAAAAGTGTTAAAATAAACATTGAACTAAAACAAAAAAATGGAAAGGGAAAAA
>JABEVN020004029.1:0-15886 GCA_013146195.2 Codonopsis lanceolata | reverse complement strand
CAATCTCAAACTACCGATAAGGAGAATTGCTATTCTCGAGGTCAAAACTTCAATGAGACTTATGGAATGCATCCAATTAGAAGTCCAATCTAAACATGTTATTTAATCATCATGTAAAGATCTGGGACCAAATCAAGGTCAGAACACAAACCCGAATAAACTCTCAATCACAAGCATTTCGATATCGCTGTTATTTACTTTGACTTTAGCAAGGCAACAACTATAAGACATCTCTAAAAGTGTTGGGTATTAATGTGATCTCTCATACACATTTAGACTCTCACAAACCAAACGAGCAATCAACCAAAGGAGAAATGCGAGCATTGCACTAATTCAAGCTAACCGAATCGATCTACAACTCAAATTTCAACCGGAGTTGAAACCGCCTCCGAATCACGTAGTTCCTTCAAAGCACTCTATTTTCCTCTCTCAATTTGCTGCTGTAATTCTCTCTATTTTGGCACCCATTTGATACTGCCAGATACTAAGCCTTTTATAGACCGAGAAAGCCCTTCATGAGTTTCTGAATCTTCCAAAAACAATGACCATGAAACAATCTCGAAGACATCGAATTCTTTGAGTTTTCCGTAAGAGTGTGTCGTAATTTATTTTTTTCTCCTTTTTGTTTTCTTTTGACTTTTTATATTTATTATATTTTCTTTTTCTTTACAACATCGAGAAAAGCATGGGCTTGGGCCACCACACGGGCCGGACCCATTCCAACAAATCTCCCTCCAGCTCATGGGGGCTCAACCAAACCTACTTGCTTACGACAATAGCTGAACTTCTCACCCGGTAAAGGTTTTGTCATCATATCCAATCCATTCTCATCGGTATAGATTTTGTCAAGTTCCAACATTTTCGAATCCAAAATGTCACGAATCCAGTGATATCTAACATCTATGTGTTTCGATCTTGAATGGAAAGTTGGATTCTTACAAAGATGAATTGCACTTTTGCTATCACAATAAAGTGCATACCTTTCTTGTTTCAAGCCCAATTCTTGGAGAAACTTCTTCAACCAAAAATCTCCTTGCAAGCTTTCGGTCACCGCAATGTACTCTGGCCTTGGTGGACAATGCAACACACTTTGAAGTCGAGATTGCCATGATACTGCTGCCCTGGCAAAAGTCATTAAGTATCCTGAAGTAGACTTTCTAGAGTCAACATCTCCTGCCATATTAGCATCGGTGTACCCATCTAACAAGGCCTTGCCATTACCGAAGCACAAGCACACTCTAGAAGTACCTCTAAGATAACGAAGAATCCATTTCATCTGCTGCCCAATGTTCCTTTCCGGGTTGGAAAGAAACCTACTAACAACTCCAACAAAGATGTGAGCAATATCGGGCTTTATGCAAACCATGGCGTACATCAAACTACCAACCATGGATGCATATGGCACTCTTCATCTTTTCTTTTTCTCTTTCTCACTTGAAGGACTTTTCTTGAGCTTAACTTGAAATGTCCTCAAGTCGAATACAAACACTCTTTCCTTTGCTCATGTTAAACCTTTCAAGAACTTTTTCAATATATTTCTCTTGGGACAGCCAAAGTTTTCCAGTTTTTCTACCTCTTGAGATTTTCATCCCAAGAATCTGTTTTGCCGGTCCCAAGTCCTTCATTGCAAAGGACTTACTTAACTCCTTTAATTTGTCAATCTTGCTGGCATCATGACCCACAATTAACATATCATCCACATAAAGTAAGAGAATAATAAAATCATTTTCAGCAAAATACTTCACAAACACACAATGATCAGAAGTGGTTCGAGTGTACCCGTGATTCATCGTGAAGGAGTCAAACTTCTTGTACCATTGTCGTGGTGCTTGTTTAAGCCCATACAAGCTCTTCCTCAAACGACACACAAGATGCTCCTTGCCTTTAACTTCGAACCCTTCTGGTTGCTCCATGTAAATTTCTTCCTCCAAATCACCATGAAGGAATGCCGTCTTTACATCAAGTTCTTCAACTTCTAAGTTCAAGCTTGCTGCTTGTGACGACCCGACCCAGATCTCAATACGAGATCCCAAGGTCGTGCCATCAGGACAAACTAAGAGACAGATAAGCACCTGCTAAGCATAATGGTGCGAGTCAAAAGACGAGCCAACAAGCTCAAAACAGGAAGGTAAAGCCATAACGGCAATACAGAAAAATCAAAACCTAAAACCTGCGGAAGCAAAACCATAATGGAACCCGAGCTATCAAGCTCCTGAATGAAAACAACCAAAGAGATAGTAAATCTCTCGGCCCAAATTCGACGCGTGACGCAACATTAGACACGCACAACAAACCATCTAACCAAGGCCGGCAATGCATAATCCCAACCCGATAAACAACACTCAACGGCTATAACATGCCGGAGGAACAATTCACTATACCCATATAATCAATGCTAAACCACCAACCAAACCTCACGACTAAAACTATCGGAGGTAGGAACAACAATATACCACAACTAGAATAAACGAGCCACACATGCTCGAAACGACAAAGGAAATAAATACTAAGGGTACAAATGCTCGGCAATACAACCGGCTCCCAAATACACAATCATAATATAACACTACAATCTACCCAAGTAAAGTCTACATAACTTTACATTCGAGCCTCACAATAAATACAACATAATAATAAATAACTCCAAGCTTTTGACTTGGAAGACCACCGCTAAAAGTCGTTATCCGGCATTGCACTAACGGAATCACCGCACACACTAGGGAAAACAATCACACGGAGTGAGTCATAATGACCCAAGAAGTTTCTAAATGCAACATGTGGCATATTATGACATGGCATGGCATAAATGCACAATCATATAAAATCATGGTATCATGCTAGTATACCATCATGAAACATGTACTTAATTTTTAAAGCACATAAACTCATATAAATCAAGTAGCATTTTATCTTTCATGTAAATGCTCATAAATAAACCTGTGTAACAGTAAACGTAATCGAACCGTTACTATCAAATCCGGGTTCAAAACCCAACAACTTACCATAATATCAAATCTCAAACCATGATTCGGGCTCAATTCCCAATCAATTATCCCCTGGGGTTTCCTCCCCAAATAATCTCAACTCATCGCTTCCTTAATGAGTACTCGTTACATTCATCCAACCTAGGATGAGAAATGAGAGCTCGATGTCTAGCTAGATGGCATAACTCGAGATCACATCCCACTATTGGCCAAATAGTGAGGAGAAAAGGACCCAATGCAACGATTCATAGCGATTGTTCCCAAAGACTATGAATCGTCCCATTGCCGACACAACAACCAAAACCCGCCAGCTGGACTCTAAACCAAATGATCAAGTAGATATTTACTTCTACAAACCAATGAGACCAAGTTCATAATTATCGGACTCATTAAACCATGTAGGACATAATGCTCTACAATAATCTCATAAACCATGCACATAATTGCATATAAACAAGTAGGGCATAATGCTCCACTAAACATCATGAACAATGCATATATTTGCATATAACCATTGTATTCAACTAACTTACAAGTTTAGTTTAAAAACAACATATTGAGGTATTCATTATTCCTCAAGTCATCAACCCAGTCAAGTATAGCTTACAAGCTTAATAAAATATAATGTGAGGTCTTCCATAATCCTCAACTCAAACCAAACCAAGACTACTACGCTAGTCTCAAAATATCCACCATTCAAGACTTATTATTTTAGTCTTTATTTTAAGTACACTGGACTCAATCATAGTCTTAATCGTCATACATGATCGATAACACCAACACCATACTTAAAACATCATGACTACTCCGTAGTCACTTCGCACAAGTGTTTTCATATGTACGCAACAAAAATCCTTGAGAAGAGGATTCTCTCTTAATCTTCTCTTAAATAATCTCGTGACCTTACGTGGGTCTCTATTGTCCCATGCTCTAACAAGCATGCTTAAAATATATTTCTAGTCGGCTCCAAAACATAAGTGTCGCCATAGGACACAACCAAAACCCGTGTGCACAAACATAACCCAAACAAACCCAAACATTGTAGGGTTTCTACCCAAGGCTCTTAGTCATTTTATTAGCCTTATAACGACTCCGTTGAGTCTCACTAACACATTTCATTCTTTAGGTGTTCTATAAATTCACACCGTAATAATTTCCTAAAGTTTACAACCAAATCTCAATAGTCATTCGGGCTTAATTCCCAAGACTAAAAATCCACAAAACACATCTCAATCACCAACCATTTAAAGTTTGGAAGTTATGTTCTTCACTCCATTAACCAAACGAAATCCAATTATCGTAGGATTTCAACCCAAGTTCAATTAGCACATAATCGAATTTATAATGACTCCGTCGAGTCCAATCTACCCTTTCTAAAATTTTAGGGCATAGAGGCCATGGGTCTCAATATTCTCTATGTTCATAACTATCAACAATAGTCATCATCCCGGGTTCGTTTAACTCACATAAACCCAACAAAATACTTCGCAATGCCACTTAGAACAAATTGGCCATCTTGTGCCTAAATTCATTCAAGTCACCTTACCAATCATAATTCCCAATTCATGATTAAATTATACAACATGGTTTAATATACTCTATTAAGCATATAAAACATAATAATCAAGCTCACATCAATAATTTTGCAAGCTAAACCAAATTTGGGCAAAACACCCTCCAAGTATCTCTACCAAATCAACTTCAATACTCATGGATAATCAACATACCCAAGTTCAATAGACTAATTAGAACATGAATTTCACATATTTCATGGTCTCACATAGGTCAATCAAGTTCTAACATCAATTTGTAAACCTAGGGTTCATGCATCTTCTACAACCCTAACAATGGCTTCTATTGACCTCACATAGCACAATTGATTGTTTCCCTAGGGTCAATGGAGCCCAAAAATCAAAGGAAGAGAGGTAGAAACTTACCTCAAACAGCCCTCACAAACTGTCAACCGAACTCCAAGAGATGAGGTTGTCTCCTCAACCTTCTCTTCAATCTCACTGTAGAAAGGGGGAAGAAGAAGCCTAGCTATGGCCACCAAGATCGAGCCCTTCAAGCCCTAAAATCGCCTCTCTCTCGCCTCTCTCATGCCCTTGTGTTCTCGCTCTCGTAAGACGGAGAAGGAGAAGTCGACTGATGGCCGAACAAAATGAAAGAATGCGTTGGCTTTTCTTTTTATATGGGGGATTAATTCCCCTTAATCACCCACTAATCAACCCCTAATCTCACTAATAAAGATTAGGACTAGTATTAGGCTAAGTAAATGGGTTTAAGTTAGGTTTAGGATGGGTTTAATTGGTCAAAATTCGGACAGCGCACAAAACAGGAACAAAATCCCGTAACAAGGCTGCCAGGGACCCTTGCGGTCGCATCCCTTCCAAGTGATGCGAGCGCATCACTCAATTTTACACTATACACTCCTTTGTTGATCCTTGTTCGGTCCCGGCCTCTCCCGCATGCATCCTCGAGCCTTAAAGCTTCGAAATGGCTCACAATTGAACCCTTAAAGTCCTCAAACATTAAACTAATCAATCCAAGTCTCAACCAATTTTAAATTAGGTCTAGACTCCCATAAACAACACCCGAAACAACCCGGGGCAAAACCGACGCAAGACGTAACAACTTGCTATCTAAACGTCGAATGAGACCGCAAACCGACGGGTATTAACCCATGATTGTAAACACTTATTAGGGATACAAAATAGGCCTGAATGCCTCTCAAATGATAAACAACAGATAGGAGAAATAAGCTCCCGAAAGACGAGGCATTCGCCCGGCTCAATCTCAAACTACGCGATAAGGTGAATTACTATTCTCGAGGCGTCAAAACTTCACGAGACTTATGGAATACATCCAATTAGAATTCTAACACATCTAAACATGTTATTTAATCATCATGTAAAGATCTGGGACCAAATCGAGGTCAAGAACACAAAACCCGAATAAACTCTCAATCGAGTCGCATTTCGACTATCGTCGGGTTACGACTTTTGACTTTAGCAAGTCAACAACTATATGACATCTCTTAGAAGTGTTTTAGTCTTAATGTGATCTCTCATACACATCTAGACTCTCTCACAAACCAAACGAGCAATCAATCAGAGAAGAAATGCGAGCATTGCACGCAATTCAAGTTAACCGGGAATCGGGATCTTACACTGCTAACCCAAGCACAACTCGGATGGATGTCATCTTCACAACAGGAGAGAATATTTCTTCAAAGTCGACACCTTTCTTTTGAGTAAGACCCTTCACAACCAACCTTTCCTTATACCGAGGTTGAGAGCTATTTTCTTCGGACTTTATTTTGTAAACCCACTTATTCTTGAGTGCTCTTTTTCCTTTTGGAAGTTTTACCAAATCATAGGTTTGATTGTCATGCAGTGACTTCATCTCTTCCTGCATGGCTTTCTCCCATTCTCCTTTTTTTCTCGTGAGACATGGCTTCTTGGTAGCTCTCTGGCTCTCCCCCGTCAGTCAGCATCACATACTCGTTAGGGGAGTATTTTGTGGAAGCTCTACGATCTCTAGTTGATCTTCTTGGTTCGGGCTAAATTGGTACTTCATTAGCTTGCTCATCTTGCTCTAATGGTTCATTTGTGGGTACTTCTTGATCAACAACATCATTTTGATCTTCTTGCACTTCTCCCCCATAATTATTATGGACCACAGGAGGAGAAATAAGGTCCAAATTGATAGGACCAGCTGCTGCAGTTTTCTTCTTCTTACCACTTTCAATGTCTTCAATTGTTTGATCTTCAAGAAAAATCACATCTCGGCTTCTAACAATTTTTCTTGCAATTGGGTCCCATAATCTATACCCAAATTCTTTGTGCCCATAGCCCAAGAAGATGCACTGCTTAGCCTTATCATCAAGCTTCGCCCTTTCATCTTTTGGAACATGAATAAAAGCCCTGCAGCCGAACACCTTCAAGTGTTCATATGACACATCCTTTCCTGACCAAACTTTTTCAGGTACATCACCATCTAAAGGAACCGAAGGAGAGAGATTGATTAAATCAACCTCAGTCCTCATTGCTTCACCCCAAAATGATTTAGGCAGCTTTGCATGTGAAAACATACATTTGATTCTTTCACAAATCGTCCGGTTCATTCTCTCGGCCACACCATTGTGTTGTGGTGTTTTGGGCACACTTTTCTCGAGCTTGATTCCATGGTTTCTGCAATATTCTTCGAAAGGTCCTCTATATTCTCCACCATTATCAGCTCGTACACATTTCAACAGCTTTCCCATTTCACGTTCCACCTTGACATGGAAGTTCTTGAAAACCTCAAGCACTTGATCTTTGGTTTTCAAAGCAAACGTCCACACTTTTCTTGAATGGTCATCTATGAATGTCACAAAGTAACTTGCACCGCCAAGGGTTTTGTCTCGCATAAAACAAACATCGGTATGAATTAAATCAAGAATACTAGATTTTCTAGATGGAGGATGTTTATGAAATGCAACGCTATGTGTTTTTCCAGCTAAGCAATCAACACAATTTTAAAGAAGTGTACCTTTAGCTCCCGGCAAGAGTTGCTTTTTGGATAAGATTTGCAGCCCCTTCTCGCTCAAGTGTCCGAGCCTTTTATGCCAAAGCTCAATGGAAGGATCCGTCACAGCAACATTGATTTCTCCTTTGCTAAGCTTGGCTTGTGTTACGTAGAGAGTACTCATCTTCTTGCCATTATCATCAAGCTTTCCGGCGGAGATCAAATTTAGCCTCATATCAGGAACATGCCTTACATCTTTCAGGACCAATTTGCATCCTGCATTTGTTTCCAAGTGAATGTCTCCAATGCCCAAAATCTTGGATGCTCCATCATTTCCCATTCGTACAAAACCATAGTCTCCGGTAGTGTATGATGAGAAGAAGTCAGCTCGTGAGGTCACGTGAAATGAGGCACCCGAATCAACTACCCATGTGCTTTCTTGACATACGAGGTTGACACTGCCTTCATCACAAACAATTACTACATCACCATCCGTGGTCGCCGCGGCTGCGGCGTCTCATTTGTTTCTCGATTTTCTCCATTCTCTCTCTAGCTTGTTCCCTTCTCAAAATTCGTGATTCGCTCTTCTTGTGTCCGGGCTTTTGGCGGTGATAACATATCATTTCTTTTCTAGATGGTGGTTTTGACCTCCCTCTTGATTTCCCTCGGCTGCTACTTCGATTTCTGTAATTTTTGAAATTTTTATCCTTGCTCCATCCTCGATTTTCTTGTCTTTCTGTAACAAGAGCGTGAGTCTCAGATGTCGAACCTTGCTCCTTTCTCCTAGCCTCTTCATTCAATAAGTTGTCTTTAACTATCTCCATAGTTAGCTGACCATTTGGTGCTGAATTGCTGAGTGAAATCACCAAAGTCTCCCAGCTATCTGGCAACGAGAAGCAACAAAGCTCGCAACTGTCATCAAGCGCCTTCATCGTGTTTAGCCGATTGATAAGACCTTGAAAATCACTTAGATGCGCCGAGACATTGTGCCCGTCCTTGTATTTCAGATTTACAATTCTTCGAATTAAAGAGGCTTTGTTTTGTGCTGATTGTCGCTCGTACATAGACTCCAACTTCTTCCAAAGAACATCCGCTCTTGTCTCCTTTGAAACATGATGAAAGATGCTTTCATCAATCCATTGTCGGATAATTGCACAAGCCTTTCTATGCAATACTTCCCACTATCAATCAGTCTTGTTGTCTGGCTTCGCTTCATCACCTCCAACAGGCTCGTACAAATCCTTGCAATAAAGTATATCCTCCATACAAGGCTTCCAAATAGAATAGTTCGATGAATTCAATTTAATCATCGATCCAGAAGATTCCTCCATAAAAGATTGCCCAATACAACCTTCGGCTCTGGTACCACTGTTGAGAAAAATTGCACCAGACAACCACCAAACACTCTTCCAATACAACAAGTTAAAAAAAATAGAATAATTGCAGCACAAACAACCACAAAAGAAACAAGGATTTTTACGTGGAAAACCCGAATCAGGAAAAACCACGGGACCGTAGTCCAAGTCAAAAACTTTTCACTATGTCAAGTGGGTTTACAAATGGGTTCTTCTCTAGTGTAACTAGAGGATTACAAATACATCAAGAACAACAAGCTTCTTGGATCACTACAACACCAACAAAGTTCTCACCAAACAAATTGGTGGATAGCAACCAACAACACTACAACAATTATGAGAGAAAATGAGTTAGGATGTGTACCAAATCAGCTGCAAAGCGGGGCTTTTCTCATAGCCTAGACTGCTGCAAAGAGTCACCCTTAAGGCTGGAACAATCCTCTGAAATCTGAGCCCAATCGGAGTTGAAACTGCCTTCCGAACGAACACGTATGTAGCTTCAAAGCACTCTATTTTCCTCTCAATTTGCTGCTGTAATTCTCTCTGTTTTTGGCACCCATTTGCTGCTGTATACTAGCCCTTTTATAGACTGAGAAACAGCCCTTCATGAGTTCTTGAATCTTCCAAAAACAATGACCATGAAACAATCTCGAAGACATCGGGAATTCTCTTTGAGTTTCCAGAAGAGTCTGCCGTAATTTTATTTTTCTCTCCCTTTTTGTTTTCTTTGACTTTTATATTTATTATATTTTCTTTTTCTTTACAACATCAGAGAAAAGAATGGGATTGGGCCACCACATGGGCTGGACCCACCCAACAATTAGGACTAGTATTCATCAAAATACAGTCCCTCCAAGTTCATGATAACATTCTGATTTCTCAAAACAGAACACAGCGAAGGCCATAATACGTGGCATAATTGAGGTACTTAAACACCTTGGAAAATTACCAAATTTTAGAGGGAGTATCATAACATATGTAGGTAAATCATACTAAAATTTGATCCAATTATCTTTTGTACATTGGTACCAGAAGTTTCCCGAAATTTGCCCAAAATTGGGACTGACACTGTGAGGTTTTTAATATATCGTTAAGAACCCAATGATCAATGAAATGGCCAAGAACCATAAATAAATGATACTAAGACTCATTAAGACTTAGTTAAGTGTTTAGGAAGCTATAGTGATACACGAAGCAACGAAGACAAGACAAGAAAAACATAGAAGACTTATAAGGCCTCTATGACCTCAAACAAGCAATGGAAGCAAGGTAAGCATGATTTTGGTGTGTTGAACATATAATGCACTATTTAGCATGTTAAACATATCTAGATAGAAAGTCAAGCAAGTAAGATTTCAAGTCTAGCAAGTATGATTTCATATCAAGCGAATGAGGATGTGAAGCATGTAAGGGCTCGGGTCTCCACATCCTCCCCTACTAAAAGGAATTCAGTCCCTAAATTCAAACCATGATCAACGAACAAGAATGGATCTTCCACAAAACTTGACTAACAGTACGCAATGCTTGCTCGTTCGTAACAAGGATCTTAATTGGTTTCTCAACAAAGACAAGTCAGGTGCAAATGATATTTCCTCATAAGCAAGAACAGGTGATTCATCCTTCATAATTTTATGAAGCATCTAGACATGGAAAACATCATGAATACAAGAAACATAATGTGATGATGTAACACAATAAGCCAAAGATCTCACTTTTGCTAGAATCTTAAATGACCTAATGAATATGGGAGAAAGTTTCCCTTTCATACCAAAATTCTTAGTACCCCTACATGGAGAAACTTTTAAGAACACTAAGTCACAATACCGGATAGATAACTATTGTTATAATTAAACTCTTCCAATGGTAAATGTGAATCTCAAGTTTCCTTGAAGTCAATGGCACAAGCACGTAACATGTCATCTAATATCAATATCAATCCCTCGGATTGACCATGTGACTGAGGATGAAAGGCAACAATGAAATTAAGTCTCGTACACATAACCTCATGTAATGAATGTCAAAATCTCGAAGTAAATTTGAGATCTTTATCCGATAAAATGCTAACTTGCTCAAACTATAGGTTATCGCAATAGGTATGAAAAATGACGATTTAGTCAATTCATCCATAACAAGAACTAGTCGTAACACTCCATCGATAGAAGGAATGCAAATCCTGCCTCAGTCTAGATACTACCATTGTTTAAAGAAAACGAAGGAGTCTTATTCTCACAATCATTATGCAATGCTAAGTTATTCAATTCTTGAAAACTATTTTCACATTTGCCACTCCAGATAAAAGTAGACTTCTTCTATTCAAATTAGTCAAAGAAGTAGTAATCTTTAAAAATCCCTCAATGAATCTACGGACTTCGATAAACAAATTAGGAGTCTTCCACTTAGCAACCGCTTCCAATCTTGATGGATCCAAGTAAATACCAGTACTAGAAACTATGTGCCCAAGAAAATAGACTTTTTCAATAAAAAACGCATACTTGTTAAATTTAGCAAAAAAGTTGCTTCTCACGCAAAACAGAAAGAACCACTCTCAAACGATCCGCATGTTCTTCTCATGACTTTGAGTACACAAGAATATCCTCATTGAAAACTACGACAAAGCAATCCAAATAATTATGGGATACTCTATTCTTTAAATGCATGAAAATTGTAGGCACGTTTGCCAACTCAAACGGCATCACAACGAACTCATAAAGGTCATGTCATGAAGGAAAACTTGTCTTTGGAATATCTTCCCATCGAACTCATAACTGATGGTAACCACTACGCACGTCAAGCTTGAAATATACAACTGGTCCATGAAGTTGATTAAAGAGATCATCAATATGCGGTAAGGATAATTATTCTTTATAATCACTTGGTTTAACTCGCGGCAGACAATGCATAACTGTAAAGTATCATATTTCTTATTTACAAATAACACTGGTGCATCCCACGGAGATACACTTGGTTTTATGAATTCACGATCATGAAGTTCTTGCAATTGATATTTCAATTCCCTTAACTCTGTTGCAACCATTTTGTAAGGTGCTCTAGAATTAGGTGAAGTCCTTGACAATAACTCGATGCAACATTCTACCTCACAATCAGGAGGTAAGACATACTTAGTAAAGAACACGTCCAAAATTCATTAACAACCATAATTTCATTAACAAATAGAACTTCTTATAATACAGAAGTAGGCATGCTAGTCTCAAGTACACAAGCGATATAACAAGTACAACCTTGCGTTAAAAGTTTTCTAGCCCGCAATGTAGAAATAACATGTATATTATTCATGGCATGATCACTAATAAACACAAACTCCGGTATACCGGGCATGTCAGATGTAACTATCTTATTATGGAAATTTCATAATTACACTTATAAGAATTTAATATACAAAATGCACATATTTGTACAAGTATAACAATGCACCATTTACTTGTTCTATTCTATTTTAGTAATGGGTTCAGTCAATTTCAATCCTACCTTATATCATTCTAGTACTCCGACGAAGACCTCCTGATAACCAAGTCATGGATCCTCTGAAATGACTTCAAAAGCTTTCGTTGTATAGGATGCAGGGTGTTTGTGATTCAAATACAAGCATCCTCCAATTCGGTCTCAAATAAGTATGTATACATATATATAGGGTACAAACGCCATGTAACATAGTATTTTAACTCTACTACGCAAGTATAACAAGCATGGAATAATTATGTTATTATCATACATATACACATTCATGCAAGGTAAGGTGGTCTAATATTATTTAGCCCATTTCAAAGAATCTACTAAGTAGTTTTCCGTCATCACATGCATAGTAATCCAGTTAATACCCATATTTGGCTGTTATGGGATTCTAAAATTGAAGTGTCGATTGTCTCTATTTCTGATCAACAGGTCACAGTTCGTTGTATATTGGGGGAAAGCTGCAAAGTTTTGGTCTCTTGTATTTATGCCAAATGTGATAGGTTGGATCGTTGTTACTGTGACGACCCGACCCGGACCCCGAGATGGAATCACAAGTCAAGTCATCCATATAGGACAACAATACATGCAAAGACTCAGTTTTGGAAAACGACATGACGCAACATTTCAGATGAAGCGCGACTCGGCACCAAAAGGCCGGAATAATTTAAAACTTTTATTTACACCTGATATAACAATTAAGACAATTATACCAAATCATCGGCGACTTTACTACCGGAACCCAACTACACAGTTCATGCAGATATACCTCGACGGCTACAACATGCCGGAGAACAACATAAATAAATAAGAGCTAAAGTAATGCCCAGCGGAAGATAAATCACGTGAACCATACTACATCTATACAAGGCTCGACGTACATGCGCCGGCACTCAAAATAGAATACAAGTATAGACATAAATACAACAAAACCAAATTCCCAAGCAAAGTCTAAATGACTTGCTAATCCCAACGTCCTTACAAAGAGTTCAACGTAAGGACATCTAAAAAACACAACCTCGTCGCGTGCGATCACACGACAAGCGCAAATCCTGCAACACCTCAACGAGCGGTACCGAACGGCTCGGATCTAAAGCAGTAAAAGGGAGGGGGTAAGTCATAAAGACTTTGTGAGTTAACAATTATGCATGTCATGGCATCATTTTTAATATCAAGTCAATCAAAGCGTTCATTTAATAAACACTTAAAACACATATCCATGGTAGCACATTGTTTCACATAAGTGCTATAAAGATAAACCACATATAAGGAGGATAGGGTATGAAACCGATGCCGCCACGTAGCTCCTGCAATACACGCCGTTAACATTCGTGCCAATGATACCCGTGATGAGTGTATCAAAGTATCGAGTTCTCTACTCAAGTACCGAGTTCTCTACTCGGGTACCAAGCTCTCTCCTTGGTACTTAGACCTTCCAATGTGCTCTCTTGGTTACAGAAAGGTGCTACTTCCCCACTTGTGGCCAACGGTGGAGGCGTGTGTGATAAAAACCGGTATAACAATCCATCACTATCACGAGTCCCATAACTTCGTGACGGCGATGCATTGTCACACCAACGACTCAATCAAATATGCCAGCTGGACTACTGCAATGCCAAGTAGATGTTTACTCGTCATGAGATCTCAAATAAGGAACAAGTAGTTGTTTACTCACTTAAGGAATCACACAAGAATTCGACAAGAGCGAATTCAACGTGTCAAATAGATTCATTATTCTACAACATGCTCTCAATCATGCATTCACTTCACACGATCACATAAATCACATAAGAACTCGATTGAGTCTTATAAGCACACATATCAAATATGCCCTTCAATCCATCCCAAAGTCACGTAAGCTAATTCATTAGTCTAGCACTATATTCATCATGTCAAATAGATATATCATTCTATAACATGCTCTTGATCATGCATTTACTTAACATAATCACAAACCACATAAGAACTCGATTGATTCTTACAAGCACACATACATCAAGGCATACTCATCAATCCATCTCAAAGTATCGTAAGCTAATTCATTAGTCTAACGAACTACATTCGTCAGGGATTGATTGTGGAGTCGTTATTGTTCATAACTCCCTAAATTCAACTCCGGTGAGTTTTACTACAATTAAACCAAGAAGAGTATTGATACTATGTATCACATTGCCTCTCTCTAAGTTCTCCGTTCATTTAGAACTTGATAACTAAGCCGTTCATGTTCTCGAACTAGCCTAAAACACAATCTCGAGTTTCAAACCCTAGTTTCGGTGATTTTGTTAAACCTTGAATTGAACCGAATTCTTTCACAAGAGTTATTCCCAAGCTTAATACAAACAACATTCATGCTTTAATAAATGTCAAAATCATAACTTCATAGAGATTTCATAAAATCATACTCACATTTTATATGTTGAATTGAAGGTTGTGTCTTCACAAAAGATGTTCACAATCAACATTAAAACAACTATAATGAAGAGGGTCATGCTATTTTATTTAACATGAAAATCTCAGGGAATTGTCACTCACCTTAGTCCTATGATTAATGGAGGAAAGGTTGATTAAAGAGAGGATTGGTGTAGAGATGATCAAGAGCTTCGATTTGGCGGTCTCGGTTCGACAATCGGACCACCGGATCTCCGGAAATGGTCCTTCAACCTAGGGTCTCCTCCATGGACGAAATTTGAAGCTCAACCTCTGATTCTCTGGTTTTAGATCAACAACAATGGCTGAAGGTCTGATTTTGTGTTTATATATCTCCCTAGAAGACCCCAATCCAAGTGATGGATGTTATAAGGCTTCTAATTGGTCAAGGAATGTGAGCCATGGATAAGCAATGATCCAAGGGTTCTAAGAGTCCTAGAAGAGTCAACAAAGGTGGCTGAGAGTGCCCAAGGTCGGCCAAGGGGCAAGGGTTCAAGAGTCATTAGCCAAATCCACTCAAAACTCACAAATGCAGAAAACTGGACAACAGACAGTCAATCTTGTAAAATCGACCATAAATAGCTCACACCAAATGAGGTGATTATTGATGTTTATGAAACTAGACTCTTTAAACTATAGTTTAGCCTTTTAAATTACTCAATTTGGACTTATATTCATCAAAATATGGCTACTACAAGTTCAAGTACAGCTGATTTCCTGAAAACAGAATTCTGGCTTTGGCAAGTAAGTCAAGACCTAAATGAGGTACTTATACACCTTGGAAAAATACCATATTTTACAGGAGTATACTAACATATGTAGGTAGAACATACTAAAGTTTTAGAAAATCTTTAGTAGATTGGTACTGAAATTTTCAGTTAAGCCCAAAACCGGACTGAATCTGTGAAGTAATAAGTTGATCATCTTATTTCCAAATGCAACCAATCTATGAACATGTATAAGGCTTGTTTAAATATGGTTATGGCTTGTATTCAAGGCCTAGAACTCAACGAACTTCTCTCGGGACGAAATGAAGGCAATACAAGCAATGATGTTAAACCACAAAACACAACGAAAAAACAACTTGAAGCTTCTAAACTCCCAACCAAGCATGAAACAACTAAGATGAACATTGTAAATCTT
>JABEVN020004028.1:0-15875 GCA_013146195.2 Codonopsis lanceolata | reverse complement strand
TGTTACCTTTCATTGAGCCTAAAATTGATCAATGGAGTGCGAATGTTAACTAGCAAGTTATGTATATCACGCAATTAGTTTCAAATCACATACGCAATCGAATGCAATTCCCATTACTAACTTAAATTAAAGTTTCAAATGGCTTAGTTCCACTACTTCGCTACCGCTTGAAAAAAAAATGGATTCATAAAGGCATAAAGTGACAAATTAACCATCACAATATTTACCAATAAAGTTGAAAAGAATGCAAGTGAAGATTGGTGATCGATGTTTTAATTAATCTTTTCCTTACAAGTGGACAAGACTAGTATAGAATAGTATTGGAAGCAAGGGTCGAACCACGAGACAAGTGATCACGAACATTGCAATTTATTGATGGCAATTATTATTAATCTAAAGGGGTTTTTATGTTGTTTTTCTATTCTACTATTTATATTTAGACGTTTATCTAATTAGCAGTAATAACAGATATGAAGATCTTATGGTGGGTGGAAATCTAGGATTCTAGGTTTCACTTGTATCTTCTTTACGTTCAATTCATAATAATTATCATTCAAATTCTTGGGTTCGTTCACTAAAGATAGATATAATCGTTGAACAATTGGTTCAAATATCCATCACAATTCATCCATTTTATATCCTAAGCACAAAACTGTCCAATCTAGTTGTCACCTAGATTTATGATTTATCTGTCACCTAGATCATGTATGAACACAGTCCTAACTTATCACTCTCGTGCATCGATAGGTCCAATTTATTGTGTTGGTGAGCGATTAATGCGACATATGCACATTGGTCATGCGGATTATCCGCACCTCTGGCCTTTATTATTTGCGATTACATTCATTTGTTCAAAGCAAAATAATATAGGGATTGATAAACAATACAATCAACAAGAATTGAATGATCATATATAAGAATCAAAACATAAATTCGATACAAGTTACCTCCCACCTCCTAGATTATGGATGATTTAGTTCATCATAGATAATGAACACATATGGAGATGATGGATACATGATTTGATCTTCAATACTTGAAATACAAAATCTAATTATGATATACAATCAAAACTACTAAATTCTACTAAAGAGCTGGTAGTCTCTCCATATTTTGGCTCGGCATCCAACTTCAATATATACTCGGAGTTGTAATCCAATCGAACACTATGTGAAAATCCGAAAATAACGCATTCGACCACCTTGCGGTCGCAGGTGTTGAGTACCTTCTTGTCATCAAGGTCTCCGTGTGTTTGGCCTTTGGTTGCTTGACTTTACGCGTCTTGCGGTCCTGGTCACAGTGCGTCCATAGTCTCGAAATCAACGGTCCTTGATTCTTCTCATTTTACTCTTTGGCCCTTCTTGAAATTTGCACTTAAAACCACAGGTTTATTTTCACTAATAACCACTGAAACTTACAAACTCACAGAAAACATATATTAGAAGCTAAAAGCCTCGTGAAATAGCATAATTTAAGTCATAGAAGCATATAAAATCGTATAAAATACATCGATCAAATACCCCCAAACTTAAACTTTGCTCGTCACGAGTAAATAATAAACATTCATCAATACAAAAGCATATAAATAACAAAAATGAAAAAATCTTTTTGGAGGTGACACTATTTGCACTCACATAAACCCACAAACTCAAAGGCTCTTTCGAGTGACTAGCAGATAAATACAAAAAGGATAAATACAAAAGATAAAAAATTAAACTAAGAATAAACAAAAAAATTTTTGCTCATCTCAAGTTATAGGTGTATGGTATGCAAAAATCTCAATTCGATGCTCACCACATATATAGGCTTAGTCATAAAGCCAGTGATCTTTTCTTAGCTGCTACTAGCTAATTTCTCCGTATGTGTGTGATCACTGGCCTTAAAAGAATATCTTAACTAAAGCAGTTTTATTAATCTAAACACCACATTCATATGAAAATCAAAGTTTAATAGAAAATCATGCATTAAAATTATGAGATCTACCATCTCAAGGTTCGATTCTGAGACGAAAAGGTCCGGTTTAAGACTTATACATCCATCCCATGCACTTTATATATGTATATTCGATGTTTAATTAATCTTTCCTTGCAGTGGACAAGACTATTATAGAATAGTATTGGAAGCAAGGGTCGAACCCTGAGACAAGTGATCACGAGCAGATTGCAATTTATAATAGCAAATTATTAATCTAAAGGGGTTTTTATCTTTAATTCTACTCTAAACTACTATTTATATTTAGATGTTTAACTAATGCTTGATAATATGAGGTATGAATCTTTATGGTGGGTGGCAATCTAGGATTCGGGTTTCAAGTATCTCTTTTATGTTCAATTCATAATAATATCCTTCATGTCTTGATTCGTTCAAAAGATAGATATAATTGTGAACAATTGGTTCAACCTCATCCCATAAAATTCATCCATTCTATATCTAAGCGAGGCTGTCAATCTAATTTGTCACCTAGATTTATGATCTATCTGCACTAGATCATGTAAGAACACAGTCCTAACTTATCACTCGTGCATCGATAGGTCCATTTATTGTGTTGGTGAGCGATTATGCGACATATGCACTTTGGTCATGCGATTATACGCACCTCAGGCCTTTATTATTTGAAATTACATTCATTTGTTCAAAGCAAAATAATATAGGGATTGATAAACAACACAATCAACAAGCATTGAATGAACATATATAAGAGTCAAAACATAAATTTGATACATGTTACCTCCCACCTCCTAGATTATGGATGATTTAGTTCATCATAGACAATGAACGACACATGGAGATGATCGGATACATGATTTGATCTTCAATACTTGAAATTACAAAATCTAACTATGTTATACAATCTAAAAACCTAAAATATACCTAAGAGAGCTTCCAGTACTCTCATGCTTGCTTGGCATCTAACTTCTATATATACTGGGAGTTGTAATCCAATCGAATCACCGTGAAAATCCGAAAGTGTCGACCACGCTTTACTTGATTACATGGGTTTAGTTATGCGTCAGTATGGCCTTTGGAATTCTTGGTTTTACGCTTTGTGATCCGTCTACCTACTTCAGATTAAAGAACTGCGTGCTTAAGGTGTCCAGATGACAACCGTTCTTTCTTCATTTTTCCTTTTTGACCCTTCTTGAAATTTGCACTTAAACCACGGAGTTTACATATTTTCTCAATAACCCTGAAACTTACAAAACTCAAAAAAACATATATTAGTAGCCAAAGCCTTGTGAAATAGCATAATTTAAGTCATAGAAGTATATAAAATCGACGTATAAAATACATCGATCACTCTCTTATCCCAATTACTTAATAGCTAAGATTATGCCAAGGTGAGCTTAGAATAAATAATGAACATGTGTTTGATCAATTTCATATGACTCACTTGCAGTTAAAATAGCATAAGCATTGGCAAGATGATCTTTATTTAGCATGTAAGGCCAAGGTGTTGGGATTTGATGGAAATGGATTGGAATTCAAAGTGAGAGTAAGACTACCGCTTTATCCCTCATAAGCGAAAGGAAGTTTTCCCTATTTAGGCTAGGACTTGCAAAGACTACAAGTGGAGGGGTGCTACTTTTCACTTTCTTCTTCCCCCACAAACTTGTTTTGGGCAATATATACTTCTAAAAATATCACATCATTCTTATCAACATGATTTTTTCGACATATTTTTCTGTTGAAAGCTATGCTTCCATTTGAATCTTTGTTACACTCTTCTTTTAGTTTCATTTTTTCTCGATACATAATTTTTTTTCGAGAACCATAAACTCATCAAAGCAATAATATTCATGACCGGCTAGTATTTCAAGGATTTGATCAATAAATGGCAAAGGAAAGTGGTCTTTCCTAGTTGCCGCATTTAATTTCCGCAAATCAATGCACATTCTATAACCAGTTATAGTTCTTGTAGGGACTAATTCGTCTTTCTCATTTTTAACAACTGTAATTCCTGACTTTTTAGGAACTACTTGGAGACTAAATTTTACTATCTGATATAGGGTAAATTATACCCGCATCTAAGAGCTTAAGAACTTCTTTTCTTACGACTTCTTCCATGTGTGGGTTAAGTCTTCTTTGCCTTTCTCTTGAAGGTTTACTACCTTCTTCTAGATGTATTTTATGCATGCACATAGAGGGACTAATTCCTTTTATGTCAGCTAGGGACCACCCTAAAACTTCTCTATGTGTCCATAAGACTTTCAATAAACTAGATTCTTTCTCTTCCATTAAGTCGACTGCTATAATAACAGGCAAAGTGTTACCTTCCCCTAAAAATGCATATTTTAAATGGGGTGGTAATGGTTTTAATTCTTCAACCTTAGGAGAATTAATGGATGGCATAAATTCAGAATTTTCTGCTTTAATTGTTTCTTTTATTTTCGCCTCCTCATTCTCTACTTTATTATCTTCTTTATTTTCTTCCTCAATATTCTTTATCTCAATTTCTTCAAAGAGAGATTTCAGAATATCTACTTCATCTTCCTTGATTTCATTATTTTCTTCTTCTACTTTTTCAAACTTATCAGAATTATTTTCTGATTCTTTCTCTATATTTTCTTTATCTTTCTTTTTACTAGCTTCTAACTTTTCTCTCTCTTTTCTTTCTTCTTCTTCTATTTCTCTTTCAATCTCCTCAATGTCAATTTTTATGGGAGGGATAAGACTATCATCATAAACTATAAATCTGTCTCTCTCATATTCTTCCTCTTCTTCAAAAGTTTCAGTGGATAACTTTTCAATTTCATCTATTGAAAAACTGACACTTATGTCACTAGGTCTATTCATAGCATCAAAAACCGAAATTTCAACAGTTCACCTAGGACCGACATTGTGAGTTTACCATTCTTCACATTAATCATTGTGGCGGTAGCCATAAAAGGTCTGCCTAACAATATAGGGACTTCATTATTAGTGCATATCTTCCTTTCCATCTTTAGAACCACAAAGTCAACTGGGATGATCAGTTTATCAACCTGAACTAGGATGTCTTCCACTATACCCAAATGATATTTAACTGAACGATCAGCTAATTGTAATTGCATAGTAGTGGGTTTTAGTTCTCCTAACCCTAACTATTTATAGACTGCAAAAGGCATCAAATTAATACTTGCTCCTAAATCTAGCGTTGCTTTCATCTTTTAGAGCTTCCCAAGAAACTTGGATATTAAAGCTGGGGTCTTTTAACTTAGGGGTAATTCGGGTTGTAAAACGTAACTTACGTTTTGAAACAATAATCTTTTCATTGTTTTCAAACTTGTGTTTCTTAGAGTGAAGATCTTTGAAAAACTTTGCATAAGCTGGAATATTTTTAATAACATTAAGCAAAAGAAGATTAACATTCACCTTGGATAACATATTATAAATTTCCGTAAATTGTTTGTCCATTGGTTTTTCATAAGTCTTCTTGGAAAGCGGAATTGGAGGAACATAAGGTGGTGGAGCCACAGGGTTCCTCTTCTTCTTGATCCAACTCTTTTTCAACTTCAATTGTATTTTCTTTATTTTGAAACTCTTTTTCTTGTTCCTTATTTGGAACTTCTACTTCTTTTTCTACTTCTTGATTATTTAATTCATTATTTTCTTTATTATTATCATTATCTTTTTCGATTTCTTTTCAATTTCCTTTTCGAATTTTCTATGTAGCGGGCACTTTAGAAGAAGGATCGGGATCACTTACCTCTTCACCTATTACCTTAGCCGCCAAGACGGTGATTGACTTGGCTTGCTCGGTTTGACTAGGAACTTCCTTCTTCTCTTTTATACTCCGATTTTCAATGTGCTTCTTTAGATTTTCGATCTCTTCAAGCATGTATTTCATCAATGCTTGCTTGACCTTTACTTACTATCTTGTTTGAGAACTTCTTCAATTCTCAATGGTTTTGATTTGGCAAGCGTGGAGTTGTGGTGGTTGAGGTTGGAATTGTTGAGGTTGCAAAGGCTTATTTCCTCCCCAAGAAAAGTTAGGATGATTCCTCCAACCGGGATTATATTTGAGTAGGGATCATTCCTAGGCCTTTGAGTACATATTCATAGCATTAGCCTTCGAAATACAGCACTTGATGGACAAAAATTAGTAGCATGAGAATATAATCCACATAAAGCACATGCTTCTTGAATTTGCCAATTTTCAAATTGAGTTTGTGTATTTGAATTATCTTGGTTGATATAGGCTTCTATTTTTACCTCTAGCACTTTGGGAATTAATACTTAACATCTCAAATAATTCTTCTAGTTACGGTGTCATTCTATTAATAGAACCACCACTGCACTATCAACCATAGTTTGTAAGCTTTGGCGAAGAGACCATGATAAAATTGAAGCACTAACACATGTTGAGCCAAATTATGATGAGGACACATAATGAGCGATTTTAAATCTATCCCATGACTCATGGAATGTTTCACAGGTTCATTTTGGAATGACATGATTTGTTTTCTATATCGATAAAGAGCATGCTTGTAAAATTTACTCATAAACAAATCATATAATTGAGCCCAAGTATAAACACTATTTAGTGTTAAGTTCATAAACCATCTCTTTGCCAATTCTTTTAATGCCTTGAGAAAATATTTCATTTTGATTTGATCTTGATCAACCCTCCTAAAGGAAAAGTACTCATCATGTATTCATATTCTCTTAAGAAAGCGCAGGATCTTCATGAGGCATCCAATGAAAAGATGGTATGGCATTAAAATAATGACCTTTTAACTCAAAATTCCTTACAACATACGGCAAGACTAAACATGATGTCACAACATTTAATGAAGGTCTACTAAAGTCATTAATAGTTCTTTGATTTATCACTACTTCCATATTTCTTCTTGCGATTCTTCTTCTCTTTGATTCTATTAGCGGGTCAACTGGATTTTCGGATTTACGATATTATTATTTTCTTCGGTGCATTGCTCCATTGGGATCAACGGAGGATCCTCTTGATTCAATTGTTCTTGATTATCAAACTCTGGAGCTAGATTTTCAAAAGGACTTCTTGATTTCTTCTAACAATGATATTAATATCTTGATTTCAAAGATCGACGACCGTGCATAAAATAAATTAAAGCAATTTAAAAACAACTAACTATTAAAAATAAAATAAAATCTTTTTGTATTTTTTTTTGTATATTTTTTTTATAAAAACTGAAAATTAAATTAAAAACTAAATTAAATTAAAAACTACGCTACCAACAAACTAACTACGTGAACTAGCTTGTCGACAACGGCGCCCAAAAACTTGATCGATGTTTTAATTAATCTTTTTCCTTGCAAGTGGACAAGACTATTATAGAATAGTATTGGAAGCAAGGGTCGAACCCACGAGACAAGTGATCACGAACAAATTGCAATTTATTGATAGCAAATTATTAATCTAAATGGGGTTTTTATATTTATCTAATACTAATTAGCGATAATAACTTGAATATGAAGATCTTATGGTGGGTGGAAATCTAGGATTCGGGTTTCACTTGTATCTCCTTTATGTTCAATTCATAATAATTATCATTCAAATGTCTTGGGTTCGTTCACTAAAGATAGATATAGTACGTTGAACAATTGGTTCAACCTCCATCCCATAAAATTCATCCATTCTATATCCTAAGCACAAGAACTATCAATCTAGCTGTCACCTAGATTTATGATCTATCGTCACCTAGATCATGTAAGAACCTGGTCCTAACTTATCACTCGTGCATCGATAGGTCCAATTTATTGTGTTGGTGAGCCGATTAATACGACATATGCACATTGGTCATGCAGTTATCCGCACCTCTAGGCCTTTATTATTTGCGATTACATTCATTTGTTCAAAGCAAAATAATATAGGGATTGATAAACAATACAATCAACAAGAATTGAATGATCATATATAAGAATCAAAACATAAATTCGATACAAGTTACCTCTCACCTCCTAGATTATGGATGATTTAGTTCATCATAGACAATGAACAGCATATGGAGATGATCGAATACATGATTTGATCTTCAATACTTGAAATTACAAAATCTAATTATGATATACAATCTAAAAACTACCTAAAATCTACTAAAGAGAGCTTCCAGCCGTCTCTCCTTATTTTTGGCTCTGCATCCAACTTCAATATATACTCGGGAGTTGTAATCCAATCGAACCACTGTGTGAAAATCCGAAAATAACGCATTCTGACCACCTTGCAGTCGCAAGGTGTTGAGTACCTTGCGTCCGCAAGGTCTCCAGTGTGTTTGGCCTTTGCTTGCTTGACTTTCTGCCCGTACTGCCTACCTTGCGGTCGCAAGGTCTGATGTACCTTGTGTCCGCAAGGTCTCCAGAATCGACAGTCCTTGATTCTTCTCCATTTTTACTCTTTGGCCTTCTTGAAATTTGCACTTAAAACCCTGGAGTTTTGCATATTTTCACTAATAACCCTGAAACTTACAAAACTCACCGAAAACATATATTAGTAGCCAAAAGTCTCGTGAAATAGCATAATTTAAGTCATAGAAGCATATAAAATCGACGTATAAAATACATCGATCAATTGGCAAGACCATACATGAAACAATAGTACAGCAAGAATGAGCAACATCCAAGGTTATATGCAAAACAGGGTACCCAAATAGAGTATTGCTAGCATATAAACGTACATGTGTGCTTATATTATATCTTCAACCACCAATACACCTTCTCAATATGTGCCTAGCAACTGGTGCTAAGAATACCCACCCTATTTTGATTTAGAAAACATATCTTGAACTGTGCTCAATTTGACTTGGACTATGTAATCCATATACCTAACTGCGTATTCAAAATTGAGTTCACATCGATAGAGTATCACTAGCATATATACAAATGTGTCTATGCCTTGGTGCATATATTTGCAACTATAATGGTACAAAATTAGGACGCAAATTGAAAGTCCATTCAAGAGGGGTAGGAGAGCAATACACGTAACTTTGTGAGGCGTGAGGGCAATAAGGCGGTGGCGGACTGGTCATCTGATGGCGTCAGGAGGAGAAGAAATCAGCGGTGGCGAAATCGTGGAGGAGAAGAAATCGGGGCACTGAAGCTTGTAGGGATCGCCGGATCCAGAAGCGTGGATGGTCGGATGGGAGATAGAGCTTGGGATCGACTTTGGAAAAAGGCGAGGCGGAGACGGAGGCAGGAGGCGAAAGCTGGAGGAGCAAAGACGGAGCCGGAGGATTTTTAAGGCAGGAGAAAAGCGAGGCGGAACCCGAAGACAAAGGAGAAAGCCGAGCAGATGCTAGGAACACGAAGGCGAATTCATGAATGAGAGAGAGTGATAATGAAGCTGTCGTTGAAGTCGGGATGAAAGAAGACGAAAGGATTCACCGGTCTATTCGAACAGGGAGTGAGTGCCGTGATTTTAGAAATAGAGAGTGTTTGAAATTTTGGGAAAACCTATATAAAGTTAGGAGGGAATTTGGGGAAAAGCGTGAGGCGGGAGAGGCGGGAGAGTGAAATTACATGTTTCCAAAAAAAGTGTATTTGAATATATTTGTTGATGCGTCCAAAATCTTCTAGACGCACTGGACTTGTCCAACTGGATACCTGACTTTCAACGTATCCTATAATCTTCAAAGCACAACTCTGCAATTAGACAAAGAAACCGTAAACTAGGCAGGGGCACTCCCTGCAAAAGCCCTCTGGCGTGAGAATTAGCATAAGAATGTAGGAGAGTATAAAATTCAACAGAGTTTAGGCTAGCTAGTCAAAATCACGTACCCCCCCCCCTTCATTTTTAAGGGCTTTTATAGTTGCCGGAGAGTATAAACCCGATCATAAGCGCCTACTAACACTCATGGCATTAATGGCGGGCATATTAATCGCCCATTAACCAGCAACGGTCAAATGGAGAATTATCCGGACATAACCGTTCTCAACTGGCAATAACTCTTAAGTGAACGAGCATAACACATCATGCTCGCTATATGTTCCTGCTCGCTGGGCAAAGCCCCAGCTCGTTTACATCCTTTGCTCGCTAAAGGTTTAGAACCTACTCATAATATGCAAGAACCATTTAATCTTCTCTTCATAACTTTGAC
The DNA here is from genome assembly GCA_013146195.2 of Codonopsis lanceolata. Taxonomy (NCBI): domain Eukaryota; kingdom Viridiplantae; phylum Streptophyta; class Magnoliopsida; order Asterales; family Campanulaceae; genus Codonopsis; species Codonopsis lanceolata. Next base: position 5,826 of record JABEVN020004028.1, on the reverse strand, counting down.
CTTTGGATGCTCGCTTGACTAAATTGCGATCATGTGCCAGGCATGTGACGTTTGGCTTGGGCCTATTGGGTCGGGCAGCTCAGTAGCCCCCTACTCCTTGTCCACCGAGTATTCATGCTCGAGGCGAGGAGGAGGACTTAGAATTCATAAATATCTTCCAAAGCATAATCAAATCCTTTTAATCGAATTGTCCACGATCAACGGTTTAAGAAGACGGTTACCCAAAAGGTTTTTAGAGAACCGTTTTTATTTTAAAAACCAAGCCGTCAGCCGTTGCCCCTTCGAAAAGACAGGCCCGTTTCCCAACAAGGCATTAATGCCGCCTCGAAGGTTGAGCCTCGGAACGCGAACCCTAATGATGAGTGACCGCCAAACGCCGATTTCTCCATGTATAAAATCGGAAACCTCCCGCTCATTTAGAACTTTACTGCTTTCAAAAACTCGAGAGCTTGAGAGAAACTGATCTTCGCTTTTGCAAGCATCAACGAAACCAGCATCAAGATTCAATCTTCAACAGTCTTCCAGGATCCAAAACCAACATTCCTCGAAGCGTCAACGAAACGAAGTACTTTCTCAAATTTTTTACTTTTTAAATTTGTGTTTTCATTATTTTATCCCCGAATTAGGGTTCTTCTGCATCATTCTTCTATGTCCGACCTTTAAACTCATAATGTAAACTGTTAAAACGTAGATTTACAGGTTCCGATTCCTTCAATTCATCTTGCCCCCTTTTCTATCAACCAACTATTCCAAACTGAATAAAAGGAATCGAGGAATATATGATCGGTGCCCTGTTCACCGATCTCATGACAGGCTCTTGCCATGGGCTTTTATTTGATTTGTGTTTGCCCGACTACCCGAGCAAGGTTTAACATGTGTTCCTCGATTCCTTTTTCCTGTAAGATGTCTAGCGAGGATACCCAATCAAAAATTGAAGGCCGGAGCTACGACCATGGTGCTCCTGAAGAAATCCCACCATCTATAAGTTCCAGCTCCGAAGAAAGCGAGCAGGAGGTGATTGCCTTGATTCCTCGTAGACGAAAACCCCAATAGTTGATGGAACAAGGAACGAGCAGCAACCAACAAAACCTTTCCGAAAATGATCGAGCAGAAAACCTTCCCTGCTCGAGCAACTACCAACCAGGACAAAACCAAACTTCCACCATACAAATCATTCCCAACATCCCTCCTTCGATCAAATGGGATGAATTGACCTCTGAAGATGAGGTCAGTACTTGGTTTTACTCCTTCGGCATGGATCCCAAACACTACCGAGTTCAAGCTTTTGACTTAAATATCAACGAAGATGGACATAACTACCAAGGAGACAAAATGGTCTTCTACTTTGATTTTTTCCTGGTAGGACTTCGCCTTCCCCTCCACCCCTTTGTCGTAGAATTCCTAAACGAAACCAATGCCCTTCCTGACCGCCCTTACAACAAAGGGTTTTTGATGGCTTACACAGTGGCCTGCAGGTTGCTCGGGTTTGAACCCAATATGACCTTGTTTTGGAAGTTCTTCCTCTTTTCCTTAGAGAAAAAATCTGGGCGTCTCACAGGTCTCTCAAACCCAAACTATTTTAAACTTCTCAATGACGGTCGGAACAAAGTAGATGGCTGGGATGGGAAAGCCCTACTAGTCGAATCAAGCGTCGGCTGGTCCTTCGCCCCTTATCTTCACGATTATGGACTCCCCGAATACGATAAGAACGCCTACCGAGCTGGCGAACCCAGGATAGCAAGGGCTTTTAGAATGCTGCTCGGAGTGAAGGAAGGACGAGATGGTCGAGCTGGTCAAGACTTCGTACTTGATTGGCGAGCTCTCACATCTGACTTAGCCCTTCTTCGACAAGCTGGAATCCTAAATTGGCCCATGGAAGGGGTCGAGCCAAGAGTTGCCATTGAACCCGAACTCCCGCATCCATATTGGGGCCCATGTCACGGAAACAAATTTCCCAACGAATGCCTTGAATGTGCACGAACTGGAACCAACTGCACACCATCCTTTTCTCCTACTTGTCTATTCTTAAACTTTGTTCTTTATATCGAACTCGCAAGCTTATTATCTTTTATATTTCTTATACTCCTGCTTTCCCTTTTGCAGACATGAGGCAGTTGACCGATGTTAACAAATTCCTGCAAGCCGCCAAAAAAGGCTCAAGCAAACGGAACAAGCACTTATCCACCCAACTTGCTACGGCCCTTCCAACCGTCTCAACCACCACCACTGGTCGTGGTACGAAACGCAATCAACCTGAACCCAGTCAACCAGCTACACTCCCTGCCCCAACTCCTGCCATACAAAGGGCTGACCCAACTCCCTTAAACACCCAGCCCGCAATCAACATTACTGCTTCGAGCCAAAGTCCCACAAGGGAAAGAAGCAAATGCCGAGCAGACAAAGCTGTGCTCGAAGAGGCTGCCCCTTCCATACCATCATGGCACAAGGAAAACTTCCTCATGCCCGATGACCGAGAGAAAGCCGGGGCCCTCATTGCTGAACTCGCTGATGTGCCCGATCTTGATAAGATCAACATCTTCAAACGCAGTGGGTACCCAGCAAGTGTGGGTCTTAGCTTGATGAAAAAACTGCGTCATGGCGGGATTCGGAAGAAAAACGCCGACCAAGCGAGCTCGGTTTTGGTGGGAGAAATCGGGATGTGCTTGACTGAGGTAAACACTTTCCTCGCAATCCATCTTTCTTTTAATATTCCACAAATACCAACTACATCTTTATCTGCAGATCGCTACCAAAACGGAAATGATGTATGAATGGTTGGTTGACAACATCAACTCAAACGCCGCATTACTAAAAGAAAATAACCAGCTGGAGGAGACTGTCAACTCTGTCCGTGCCGAGCTGAAGACAACCTAGGAGACTCTTACTAGTAAAGTGACCGAGCTCTCCAAGGTCGAGGCTGAGAAGAAAAACTTGGAGTCCCATCTGGATTTCTCCAAGAAATCTGAAGAAGTGGCCTTGAACAACATTGCTGGAGTCCGGAAAGATCTTCGAGCCACCCAAGCTCAGCTAGAAGAAGCCCAAGCCATGGTTGCCGACCTGGAAGGAAAACTGAAGGAAGCACAATCTTTTCCAAGCGAGGAGCAAACACAAAACATTGTCGAGGATTACAAAAATTCCAAAGACTTTGCTGCCTGCGTGGAAAGTGAAACCTATCCCTTCTTCCTCCAGGGAATAAACCACGTGCTGAGGCAACTCTCGTGTAGCGGGTTGGAAATCGCCGTAGTCGCCACCGAGTGGGGTACCAACTCCAGACTCCCGACCCGGATCCCAAGACGAAATCCCAAGGTCGTGCCGCCAAGAAAACAAATAACAACATAAAAGTAGCAAATAATGGGTAGGGCCATAACGGCGATACACCGACAACTCAAAACACATGCGAAGCGAAATAAAATAAAAACAAGGGCGCCCGAGCTAACAAGCTCAAACTAAAACAACCAAAGAGATAATTAATCTCGGTCCAAAAATTCGATTCGCGTCCGCAACATTGGGCACAGAACAAACTCCCCGTTATGCAATTCAAATATTAAGCATAATATAAACCAAGTCATCGCGAAACTACCGAACCCAACATTAAACTAAGTCTAAGACTCTAGTCTAACAACTCAACGGCTAAAAACATGCCGAGAACAAACATAACATTTAACTAGCAATATATAATGCTAAACATATTCACCAACAAACCAAGCGCGACTAAAACCAGTCGGCTACCAACAACATGAGTACTAACAATTATAAGTACTAACAACAAGAAAATATATGGAAGTTTAACTACCAATATACATCAAGCACGACTTCTACTACTGTGGTGACAGCCCGACCCGAACCCCAATGCGGAATCCCAAGGTCGTGCCGCCAAGACAAGCTAAAAGATCTAACAAGCACCCGCTAAGTAAGTCAGGCCGCCAAATTTGTTGAACCAACAAACACTAAACATAATGAAAAGCCATAACGGCAACCAAATAACCAAAAACTAAATCAAGGAAGCAAATCATAAATGGGACCAAACCTATAATTTAAAAACTAAGGAATACTAAGCCGAGAGACGACCATCTCTCTCAAATCCCATTTACTCGCTGGATTAACGCAACATCACAAGCACGCATAACGAACCATCTAAGCAACCCAAGGCCAAGAAAAACAACAAGAATTCCAACTCGAGCAACGGCAACTCAACGGCTATAACATGCCGAGGAATAAATCAACTAATGAATAAGATATTCAAATTCTAACAACTAAACACAAGTCTCACGACTCAACGCCGCTCGAGATGACAATACCAACAAGGAATAACAAGGAATAACTTCTAAAGATACAATAAATTAACTAACGAGTCGGTTACCAAAATAATACAACAACAATACTAACATAGTCTACCCAAGTAAAGTCTACATAACTTTACATCCGTGTCTCACAAATACAAATAATCAATAATAAATCCAAGCTAAAAGCCCCGAAGACCACCTTCTAGGAATCACTATCCGGCCGCCACGCCGCACTAACGGGATCGCTGCAAAAACTAAGGAAAACAAACACACGAAATGAGTCATAATGACCCAAGAAGTTACTAAATGCAAATGTATGGCATAGCATGTCGGGTATGGCATAATGCACCAACATATACAAAACCATGGTATATTTATAATCCACCAATAATAACTTTGTATCTGTCATCATATAACATAAACTTCATAAACCACATAACACGTTTCATATAAGTGCTTATACCTAAGCACGTAAAAACCAAGATCTCGGCCTAGCCCTTCTCAGATTCAAACCATGGGTCCAACCTCAAAAGATCATAGTCTCGGGATTAAATTGAATGATCACAACTCATCGTTTTCTTAATGAGCACTTCGCTACATTCATCCAACCATGGGATGAGAAATGGGAGCTCAATATCGTGCCAGGGGCTAATAAGAGACCACATCCCACCATCCGCCAAATAAGCGAGAGAAAGGGTACCAATGCGCCATTCATAGCGAATGCCAAAGGCCATGAATCGTCCCATTGCCGACAAAATCCACCAAGACGCCACCGACTCAATTCAAGATGCGCAAGTAGATATTTACTTGATAAACCAATAAGGACCGAGTCCATCATAAAAGAACTTATTAATTCAAGTAGGCCATAATGCTCTACAAAACCAATCAATGCAAATGGTCAGTATTAATATCTTAACATATTCCGACTAACTTGCAAGTTTAGTTCACAAAACCACGCAGGTATTCATAAACCTCACGCCGTTACCAATTCAAGAATAGCATATAAGCTCAACATTCACAACATGAGGTCTACTAGTCCTCAACTCAAGATTAAATCAAAGACCACTACTTAGTCTAAGAACCACCACAATTCAAAACTTTTAGCATTTAGTTTCACTTTAAAGACACATCGACTTAGCCAAAGTCCTTATAGCCGACATCATCAAACCCATCTCATTAATGACAAGACTCACCTGAGTCTAAATTCAAAGTACTATCATATGCTCGCGACTAATTCCTTATAGGAATTATTCGAATAACATTACAATGGTACTCGAGACCACGGGTTGGTCTTTAATACCGTGCTTTACAAGCACGCCTAAACAAGTTCCCCAATGGGTCCCTATATCACGAAAGTGTTCCATAGAGACAACAAGGTACTCTGACATACACAACATAAGCAAACACCCCTAACATCGTAGGGTCTCAATCAAAGGCTTGTTATCACATTATTGGCCTTACAATGACTCCGTGAGTCTTAATTCTACATTCCACTTCTTTATGTGTTTCAGAAGCCCCACAATTAAAACATTTCATTCATTTA
>JABEVN020004027.1:0-15876 GCA_013146195.2 Codonopsis lanceolata | reverse complement strand
ATACATTTCATCATTGGACATTTTTAAAAAAAATTTAATATATTTACTTTCTCTTAATTTCAATAAGCTGTAACAGCTCTCTTCCCCAAGCTTGTGAAAAATACATTTCACAACAAATCACAGTAGATTTACGTTTTAAGAGCAATACGGCTTTTCCTAGTATTATTAAATGTGTGTCTCCACTGTTTTTTAATCCGCAACTGCCTACATTTTCTCTTTCCCTTTATTTTGCCCCTCCGTCACTCCCTTCTCTCTCTTTAATTTCTCCTTCCAAATCTCTAATTTCCCACCGACAATTTCCCCAAATCCCAACAATTAAAAATTGAATTGTTTTAGGCATCTCATGTTCGAAAATGGTTAGCTGAACACTGCAGTGTTGTGGTATTCGGTAAGCACCAGCCAAACAACAATGTAGTGCTCGGTCAACAATGGTTGAACATGATACATAAAAAATCAATTTTGAATGCAGGTTAGAGAAGAGGGAAGGAGAGAGAATTAAAATATGGCAAATAAGAAGGAAAGAAAGAAAAAAAAAAAGGAAGATGGTTGGATGACAGTTAACAAAGGACGAAAGGATGACGGTGGTTGGATGAGAGAAAAAAAGGATGAAAGGATGACGACACTAGACACTAGTGTAGAAAGGGAATGGGAAGAAGGAGAGAAGGAAGTTTGTTATTTGGTCCTTTCATACCATAACAATTTTGCAAAAAAAATTATGGTGGTGTATGGAGCTTTTTTTGGTGTGAATAACATCCTACAAGGGAACCCCTTGATTTTGGGGTTAATGACAATCAGCACCACCCAAGTCAATTAGCACTCCTTTTGTTTCTAAAGAATTATTCTTCTACATTCTTTTATCGGTTAAAAAAAATTCTCTTGTTTTTATCTTTTTTGCGAAAAAAATATTTTTTCTACTTTATCCTTTATTTTATTTATTTTTTAATTATGACTACTTGTAGTGATGCCAAACGTTCCGTACCGGTTCCTGGCTGTCGGTTCCCAAAAATGAATGCGTAGTGAACCATGGCGGTTCGGTTCACGGTTCGAATTTTCATTTAAAAAAACAATATTTTTGGTTTTTTTTAAATAATCTTTAAACCTCTGTAAACTTTGCATAAAATATTTTTTTTAATTTTTTAAAGTGACCATAAGTGATTCGATACGGTTGTAAAATCCCCAACACACATACGCTACCCCACGCAATCCAAAACAGCCACAAGTTGCCTCGAAGACCCTTAAACAGACCATTTTTAAGTTGAATAATCTGCCCAACTTCTTTGTTTGGCTGAAAAATTCAAGAAACGAAACAAGTTGTCCAAAATTCTCTAATTAATGAAAACAAAAGAAAGATAATTCGACTCACCGGTTAGGTTTCACTCACCTAACGTAGAGATGTTCGGTTGATTATTCTCTTAATCTTCACTTGGCTAAGAAGAAGAAATCGAAAACACAACCATGTTCCTTGAAAACGTTATTTTTCTGAACCAAAAATCTGCCATTCCACGGGAAAAAAAACTCTGCCTTAAAAGGCTTACAATATAAAAATCCTATTTAAACTAAAAGACATAAAAGAAATCCTACTCTAATTCAATGACATATAATAATTTTATCCTAACAAGAGACTAATTCCTACTAGACATTAATATCTCAAAGAAATCCTATTCTATTGGCAGATTTATTAAACTACTTGTGACTCCTTGTTCTCCCCATGAACTCCGTGCCATGTACTACTTCCCACCCCTTTGTACACAATTGTTTCCCCGAGCCCAACCTGACTACTATTCCAAGCCCCACATTTGTTCTCATTCACAAACCAATCCCAACTTAAGTACTCTTGAGACCCAGGTCCTCTAGATTTGAACCATTCACTTGTACCTTCCTGGGTTACATCTAGGCCGGCATGCATCCCAACCCATTCCATCAAGTCCCTCCTACTCCCTTTGGCTTTGTTGACTATTCTCCCGTATCAAACTCCCTTCTTTGAAAATGATTGACCTCACATCTCTTGGTGCATTCGTTTCTTCAAGTACAAGTATCGATTCTTGCTTGGCGTAATACCCTTCTCCACCGGTTGATGTTGTTAGAGAATAATATCTTTTAATTATTCTTGTTGATTTGTAATTAGTAATTAGTGGTAATTACCTTGTAGAGTTCTTTCTAATTTGTTACCTTCCTTGTATAGGTTACTTGTATCCTACTCCAAGTGTAATCCTAGTGTAACCTAATTGTAAATCTCCCATAAATAGGTGATTCATTCAATGGAAAGGCTATGTCATTATTCCTAAACTTTATCGGTTTCTACATGGTATCGAGCTGCTCCTAAAACCCTCTTCTCTTCCTCTACAGGCCATGCCTAATCACCTGATGGCTAACGGAAACCACTCTCTCACGAGTCAAAAACCCTCTTGATCCCACTCAGAACCTTCGACCTCATCAATATCTCCCACCACAACATCACCAAACTCACCTCTACCAATTACATAGCTTGGAAACTCCAAGTTGAGGCCACCCTCATTGGCTATGACCTCTGAAGTTTGTAGGCGGTTCACACCATGCCCGCCTCCCTTTGTCCTCACAAGGATGCCCAAACATCGAGGGCGTCCCCCCCAACCCTACTACCGACGGCCATGGATTCGCCAAGACAAACTCCTTTTTTGGGGCTCTTGTTGGCTTCACATGCGCTCCCCAGTTCCTCGATCCAGGGCGCCCTTGCTCGTGAGGCACGGGACATCTGGCTCATACCTATGCTCGCCCAACTCGCGGTCACATTAAGCAGATCAAAGATTACCTCAGCGAGCAACCAAGGGAACCAATCGATCACCGTACATGCGATCTGTCAAAAGTCGGTGATGAACTAGCGACTCTGGGCAAACCGCTTGACCACGAAGACCTCATTGAGATCCTCCTCGGTGGGTTGGATGATGACTACCGTCACATCGTGGATGTTGTTGAGGCGTGACACCCCGTCTCTTTCGATGAGCTTCATGAAAAACTCATCAACCAGCGGTTTGAAGCAATCTCGGCCGCGTCCTTCTCTCATCGGTCATTTGCCAATCCTGCTACTCAGAGGCAACAACTCATTGCTCGGCACTCTTCTTCGCATGCTCGCCGGGCTTCTTCCCAACCTCGGCCGGCCTCCTTCGCGGCGGGCTCAACATACGCTCCTCGGCACCAACGTCCCTATCTTGGTAAGTGTCAAGGTTGCTCGTCAACAAGGTCAGCACATTGCTCATTGTCCGATCTACCGGTGGTTGCCACCAACCAAAAGCTGCCCTTCCTCCTCGACAAGTGGTGGGCACCTCGGGCCAATCTAGCGACCTCTACGGACACGAGGGACTCGGGTGGCTTGCGGCGGTGGTGCCTCCCGTCATGTTACCAGCGACCTTGGCAATCTCCACCTTCGCACCTCCTGCGGGCACGGATGACATGGTTATTGGTGATGATGCAGGGCTTCCTATCTCAAAAGCGGTTTCTCTTTTCTTCACACACCATCACACACTTTTGCCTGCATAATATTCTCTTTGTTCGACATGAAAAAAAACCTTATTTCCATATCTCAATTTTGTCTCTCTAATCATACTTCTATTGAGTTCTTACCAACCTTTTTTCATGTGAAGGATCTACGGACGAGGGAGCATTCTGGCGAGGGCAATCTAAAGATGGTGTGTATGAATGGCCGACCACAACTCCTCTGCTTTCGCCCTTACGCTTGTTAATGGGTTCTAAAGTCTCTCATCATGAATGGCATCATCGGTGGGCCATCCCTGCGAACCTATTCGGCGTCGATTCTAGCTAGTTTAGGCATTACGTTAGACACTACTTGCGTCAAACAAAAACATTGTAATGATTGTTTATGCAATAAAAGTCACAAAATTCCTTTTCACAATCTACCTTAGTGTCTTCTTTCAGCTCGAAATTATTTACTCGATGTGACGGACTTCTCCTCATTCAGTCTATTGATGGCTTTAAATACTATGTCATATTTGTTGATCACTACACTCACTACATATGGCTCACCGGCTCAGTAGAAAGTCACGGGAATTCGCCACTCTCTTCCCTCGCTTCAAAGCCACAGTCGAAAATTATTTTATAAGACACATTGTCACTCTTTACTCGGACAATGGTGGCGAGTACATGGGACTTACAGGGACAAGCTTGGCAACCGCTTACTTGTCCACTCATGGCATCACTCATCTCACCTCGCCTCCCACACCCGAACCTGATGGGTTCTCGGAGCATCGTCATCGGCACATAGTTGAGACCGTCTCTCTCTCTATCTCGTGCATCTCTTAAATTGTCTTTACGGTGGTTTGCCTTCCAAACCGCCACCTACCTCGTGTCGTCTACCCCACACCCTAGCTCACCTATCTCCCTATAACAAAGCTGTTTGGCTCTCCATGACTACTCCAAACTCCGTGCCTTTGGTTGCCTTTGCTACCCTTGGCTTCAGCCTACTCGCCCACAAACTTCATTTGCTTTCGTTCCACTCCATGTGTCTTCTAGGCTACTCGCTCACTCGAGTGCCTATACGTGTTACGATCAGAGCACCACCAAGCTCTTCGTTTCACGTCATGTTCGCTTTGTTGAGTCGCCTTTCCCATGTCCACCTCGCACACCCCTTACGTTCGCCCAGGCTATCTATGACGTGAACCTGGTTCCCTCCCCAGCAGTTGCTCTGCGCGCCATACACACCGTCTGTTGCCCGCTCCGGTACCCCTACTGTCAGTGGCTCACGCCACTAATCGAGAATTTGGTTAATCTCGGCTCACCGCGACCCTAACCTCCCTCCCCGACTGCTTTGTGGGGATATCATTGCGCCTTACTCCTTGTCACGTGCCATTGCTCCACCCTCCTCGGCCACGGCTCCAACTCGAGGATTGCCTATCTGTTGCTCGGCCCACTCCTCGGCCTCGGCAACGATGCCGTGCCGAGGATCACACGGTGCATGCAAGTCACGTGCACGCTACATTGGTTCCCATGCCCGTGACCCGACTGCTTGTGCCCTCTTGCCCGGCTCACGTGCCATTGCCACCTCTTCCATAGTTACTCGCTCCAAGAACAACATCTTCAAACCGAAGATCAAAATGAGTCTTTCGGCTCGGTGGCGATCGATTGTGAACCCGCATGTGTCACTCAATCTCTCGAGGATGTGAAGTGGCGTCGGGCCATGTCGAGAGTTTGATGCCCTTGCTATGATAGGACTTGGGATCTCGTCCCTTCGGGGAGATGCTCGCAATATTGTTGGTCGTAAGTGGATCTACCGTATCAAGAGGCAGCGATCGTGCAGATTGATCGCTACAAAGCTTCGCTAGTGGCCAAGGGGTTTCACCGGCGACCGGGGGTTGACTACCACGAGACTTTCGGCCGGTGGTTAAACCGTCAACTGTTCGTCTTGTTCTCTCATGGCCGTTTGTCAAGGATGGGATCTTCGCCAGCGATGTGAACAATGCCTTTCTTCAAGGCAACTTTGTCAGAGGAGGTATTCATGGCTCGGCCTTTGGGTTCCACAGATAAAGACAAACCTCACCATGTGTGTCGGCAGGCTATTTATGGTCTCAAGCGGGCTCCCAGAGCATGGTATAATGAGCTGCGTCGGTTTCTTCTTACCTCGGCTTCAAAAACTTCGATGGGCGACACATCATTGTTCATCCTTCGTATTGCGGGCACCATCATCTATCTCCTTGTGTATGTGGATGACATCATTGTCCTTTGAAACCCGGCCATTGCAATCCAGACTTTCATTTCTCTGCTCGCCAATCGCTTTTCTCTCAAGGACCTTGGTGATCTTCACTACTTTCTTGGGGTTGAAGTGGTTAAGCGCCCAAGTGGTATTCTGCTCTCCCAGCGTGGGTATATAGCTGATCTCCTTGCTTTCGTCTGAGCATGACCGATGCTGCGCCCGTGCTATGCCTCTAGCTACCTCACACCTTGACTCTTCACCGCAAGCCTTTCTCCGGTCAAGCAATTTCGAGCAATGGTCGGCGGTCTTCAATATCATCCCTCACTCGGCGATGTTGCCTTGGCGTCAACAAACTCTCCCGGTTCATGCATAGGCCGACCAGCGAACAACTGGATTGCGGTCAAGCGAGTTCTTCGGTATCTACGTAGCACAATTGATGCGGGCATCCTCCTTCATCGCCGATTTCCTCACGCTCTCCATGCCTTTGCGATGCGAGGCGGCAACAAGGATGACTACACATCCACCATTGCCTACATTGTCTATCTTGGCAGCAACCCGATCTCTTGGAGCTCAAAGAAACAGCGCACTGTAGCTCGCTCCTCGAATGAAGGTGAATCTGGGCGGTGGGCGCCCTGCGTGCAAGTCAGTGGATTGTATCTCTTCTTAGCGAACTCGATCTCGCCTCCTCGACTCAACCAGTCATTTATTATGACAATGTGGGCACTACGAGTCTCTGCTCTAACCCCGTTTTTCATACTCGCATGAAGCATGTGGCTCTGGACTTTCATTTCATTCGGCAACAAGTTCAGGATGGGCTTATGCGAGTTTGCCATGTCTCCTCGGTCGATCAACTGGCTGATGCCTTGACCAAGACTCTTGCCCGCCATCGATTTCATCAATTACTACACGAGATTGGTCTCTCCTCTCGGACGTCCATCTTGCGGGGGCATGTTAGAGAATAATATCTTTTAATTATTCTTGTTGATTTGTAATTAGTAATTAGTGGTAATTACCTTGTAGAGTTCTTTCCTAATTTGTTACCTTCCTTGTATAGGTTACTTGTATCCTACTCCAAGTGTAATCCTAGTGTAACCCTAATTGTAAATCTCCCTATAAATAGGTGATTCATTCAATGGAAATGCTATGTCATTATTCCTAAACTTTATCAGTTTCTACAGATGTGTCGTAGTCATCTCGCCATCTCGTAGTAACTTATTGTCATGCCCCAAAAATCACTTCGAGGCGTGAATCAACTCACAACAAACTCAGTCCAAAATAACTCAAATTAATGCACGTAGCTCATAGCAAAGTAAACAAATAAATAGTATTTCCTCAAAACTATCAATATTTGTGTTTTTATTATAATTTTGATAAACCCAAAAATAATGCATAAATAATTTTATCAAAGTTGAGCATTTCAATCTTCTGTAGCCTCATATGTCAAACTTCTCTGTCTAGCTGCAATTTAAGGGGACATACAAACGGGGAGGGGTGAGTTTAAGACTCAGAAAGATTCTACCGAACTCATATATGATATGCATGTATGAAGCAGTTCAAGACATTTTATTATGGAGCAGTTTTAAAAGCAATAATAACCAATTAGTCAATCAAGTCTCACTACTACATAGCCAGTTCAAAGTATTTACTGTCACATACCAGTCAATACAGTGACCCATCACGAGTAACAAGATCCCATACTCATATAAGAGCGATATAAAAACACATAGAGTTTATCAATTGTTCACAGGGTCGAGATACATCTCTGACCAATCACTTCCAACCTTATAACTAATTGTTGTTGTGGTTCTCATCACGATCACTTTCAAAAGTATTAGATTATTACCAAGTCGACACGAGGCCAAGCTCCTACTACCTCAGCAGTCGTGTGACTAAAGACTATTACATCCGTCATGGCCAGTAGCAAAGGGTTGGGTCACATAGGGCTCCACACTTAACTCACACTGTCATTCGCCCCATGTCAAGCCTGGGATCGCCCTACACTTCCCTAAAGATTATTGTCACATAACAAATATCACCGGGTGTTCTAAGTATCACATACAAAGATTGTTCACAAAAAATGTTCAAAGTATTGACGGTTAAAATAGTAACAAATACGATGAGCAATGAAGTAAACTCGTCAATTACATAACATCGAGAATTAACATATTTCTCATAAGTTTGTTTATCACAACTCGGTCACAATTATAATTGGTGAACATACTTCAAATCATGACTCATCATCGAATAACCAATTTTACTAATTAAACACAAAGAACAATTGATAATAATATCACGTATCATTAATAACGATAATAGATAATTTAACATACATAAAAATATCATCTTACCTCAAAAAAGGATAATATTCATCGGTAAGAACACATTAAAAACTTTCATAATAACCTTGGAGTCAAAACCGAAGCTTCTACGGTGACAAAACAATTAATGAAACTTGGATTTCAACAACAAAAGCCCACTCACGACTCACTCTCTTCTTCCACGCAGTAGCTCAAATGGAGATGAGTCTGTCACTAGGCGGTAGTTAGGATAGAAATTATAACTTACCAGGAGACTACCACAATTGATCTATATATCTATCTATAATACAATATAACTCAGTTTATATGTGTGTAATTAATTTGAGATAAAAAATGGTTGTGATTTTTTTTTTTCTCTCATACCCTCACATGTACGAAGGGGTTGGTAACTGTCTTTTACCTAACTCAATTTACCAACGTAACTAAATTTAACTCTTTTTCTCTTACTCAATTATTTTTAACTTCTGTCTAACTCAATTTTTTATTATAATTTACGGTCTTATTATAATTACTTGAATCAATTTAATTTTTATAAAACATGAATTTTATTTTTTATATATTCTTAATTAATGGTAGCACATGTTTAAATAAGGACGTATAAGTTAAAGTTATTGACGAATGTCAAATTTTTGAACGAAAAATTATTTGCGGGCATTCATTTCAATGTAATATTGATATATATGAAATATAAAGAATGCCTATCTATAACAATTAATCTTCCAATCTCAACAGTTTTTATCACCCTTTTTTTTCCATTCCTATTTTATTACTGCAAAAATTATTGAGATATTACGGTTTACAAGACGATTTACAGCTATTATTTTACATTTACGAAAATTAGTTACTTATTACGACTTTACAGTTAATATTTTACAGTTTTACAGTTTTATGGTTGCAAAAATTTGTATTTGTATTTTTTAATTTTTAATTGTTATCGTAATTAACTTAATCAATTTAATTTTTTTCCGACCCGTAATTTCATATAGAAATTTAAAAATTTTAAAAAAATTGTAAGTTTTGTAATTTGATTTTTTTTCTTTTTAACTGTTATCATAATTAACTTAATCAATTTAATTTTTGTCCGGCCCGTTTTTTTCGGCACGTAATTTCATATACAAATTATTAATTAATCCCTCCGTTCCGGGCAAAAAAACCCCGTTTGAAAATCAATTTTTTTAAGAAAATAATATTTTTAATAATTCATTTCCACAGTATCTGCTTCCCTTATTGATAAACTCAAACTGATGTCGTGTCATCAGCACGGGCAAGAGTACTAGTACATATATAAAAAGATGTGCGGTTTTTTTGAAAGTTTCCACCAAAATTCACTTTCCAAAAATGGCAACACTTTTATTTTGTTTAATTGCATTTTTTTGTTTAGGGAATTGAAACATTTTTTATTGTAATATTAAGCAAATGCATTGAACATATTTCCTCTCTTATAATATAAAAAGTTATTAATATTGACTTTAAAATGAGTCCATCGATTATGAAAACACATTTAGTATATTTCATGATAATGCATATATTTTATAATTTGACAATTAAAACACAATGGATGCATAATTTTGAACACTCAACAGCATATAAAATAATATTTACATCATTGAATAAAATTGAAATAACATAATTTGAATAGATGTGAGAAATTTAACCATTTTTGAAATAAATGTCTAGAGTAATATGATTTATATCCGAAGGGCTTAAATGGTTTGTGTATTATAGAAATCTAAAACCGACTAATGCATAGTAAAAAATTGTCAAATCTACAAGTATAATGATGAAAATTGACGGCTTAAATCGCAATTTGTTCACCATACTTTCACACTTTATTCAATACGCTAATTATACTATTATTATTTTTTTCAATTTTGTCATTGTACTTGGCTTTATATCGCACGTTCATCACTTCATCCAATTTTTTGGGTAGAAAGCGTTAAACTTTTATAGAAATTCAAAAATACTGTTACTTACATCGCGTGTTACTCATGTTATTGTCTCGCATTCACCTTCAATGTAAGCTTAAGACGCATGTCTTTAGGCAAGGAGTTGAATGAGATAAGATTTTGTGACTTCAATCTGTTCACGTGCACGTCATGTTCCGGACACAAAAGGACATTAATTTCTTTTCGATAATTTCCATCCAACATAACTGACAGAAA
Source organism: Codonopsis lanceolata (assembly GCA_013146195.2). Taxonomy (NCBI): domain Eukaryota; kingdom Viridiplantae; phylum Streptophyta; class Magnoliopsida; order Asterales; family Campanulaceae; genus Codonopsis; species Codonopsis lanceolata. The sequence continues at coordinate 5,716 of JABEVN020004027.1, read as the reverse complement.
TGACTCTTGGTGACCAAAGTGTGATATAGTCAAATACAATGAATAAATTGAAAAAAATAATTTTAGAGTTACTTTATTGCAAAAAGTGTGAAGGTAGGGTGATCAAATTATGATTTAGACTAAATTTAATAACAAAAAATTATTCAATAAAATATATACATGTTAAAAGACCTGAAGTGACATATATGTGAAATTACATGTTAAAAAATTTGATCATGATGCACAAGAAGTATTTTTTGAAATAAAAAATACATGTTTGAGATGATAATAATTTTTTTTTGACTGACACATGTTCGATCTATATAAATTTTGATACGATTACTAATGAAAAGAGCAATTTACCTGCGAGCTATGGTGAGACGGTGGCTATAAATTTAGACCTATAATTTTCTTCATTCTACTTAAAAAGGATAAACAATGTCAATGAGGTCATTGACATGATAAATACATAACTAAGTATTAGAGATATGTACCTATTTTTTAAATTTTTATATCTTTATTAGTATGTATTTAATTATGATTTGTGCATCGCGATATATTTTTTTATCGCGATTCATGATTTCAAATTGTGTAACTATCATCACTATCATTACTAATTAATTTGATTTAGTTATACTAAGTGAAAAATTATCTTTGAGAATAAATATCAGATTGTAAAAAAAAATTTGTAAGTGAAAAACAATTGCTTACGCATTTTTCTCTCAATTAAAATTTCAATCAGTTAAAACTTCCAAAAAGTCTACAATGTGGAAGCAAATCGGCAAAAAAATGTTGAAACATGGATATGGACGATGATGGCGATGTTATATCTACCACTTACGCAAACTTTACGGTAATATTTAATTCTAATTGTTCAATTTTTATCTCCAAATGTTAACTTTTTATCTGTTAATTTATTTTTTAATGTTTAAATGAAAAAATAACAAACAAAAAAAAGAAAGATTTAGGGACCGATTTTGTAAAAAAATGTTTTACCAAAATACTTTTTACGTAATTTAATCTTTTTGTTTTTTTAATTAAATTTAAATTAACTAAAATTTAATTTTTTTATTTTTTATTAAATTTAAAATTTAATAATTAATTTGATTTGAATTAGGTTTAAATTAAAAAAAAAAACAAGTTTTGGGCTAGGGACCGATCTGGTAGCAGTCCAAAATGAGAGAATGGGTTTAGGCCTGGTTTGTTGGCAGTCCAAAAAAGGGGAATAAGTTATGGGCTGGTCTGGTAACAGTCCAAAATGGGGGGATGAGTTTAAGCCTGATTTGTTGGCAGTCCAAAAAGAGGGAATGGGTTATGGGCTAGTCTGGTAGCAGGTGGTGAGCTTGTGGGTTTAAGGACCATTATAGCTAGTAAGTTTGAAAAAACTTGAATCATTATGTGAAAAGGTGTTAAGTTCAGGAACTTGAAAGTTGAATCATTGTTTTTTTCTTGCAAAAATTAAGAATTGACTATAAAATTATTTTTGTACCTTTAGTGTAGACTGTGTAATGTGTTGTACTACATTACTACACTAGCAAACCACCAGTGGGATCGACAAAAAAAAAGTTATTGTTTAATGAGTTCAATGTATGAAAATTTAAGAAAGAGGGTGGGGAATGGAAAGAAATTTTAGGAAGGAGACGAAAGAAGGTGGGGAAGGGATAATATATCTCAACATGATAATAAGTTTGGTGGTGAGGGGGAAGAGGGAGATTGGAGATAGAAAGAAAAAAGTAAATGAAAGTTTCTCTGATGGAGAAATGACATTTTTGCGGAGAAATGACATTTTTGCTCAAAAAAAATTCACGTGATGTGCAAATGATCACTTAACGGTAGATCACATCAGCTAATAGGAACCACCAATGTACATAAGAATCCTACTTCAGACACAACTTTCCACTAGAAAGCCGAAAATTACAGGGAACGGTGACATTAACCCCAAATTTTAACATTTTTGTTCACATATTTCAGTAGAGAGACCAACTCCAAAGCCAAAAGTCGAGTTCAAGGACCAAATTGACATATTTTAGTAAGTTTCAAAGCACTTGAATCATTATGTGAACAGAACAGGTGTTACGTTCAGTAACTTGAATCATTCTTTTTTCTTCTTTCTTTTTATTGAAAAAAAAAATTAAGGATCGACTTTAAAATCATTTTTGTACCTTTAGTGTAGTACTACATTACTACACTAGTAAACCACCCGTTCGATGCACGGAATCTATATCAATAAAAAAAGTAATTGTTTAATTAGTTCAATGTATGAAAATCAAACAAATAATTATAACGTCAAGATTAAAAAAATTAAATTATTCAATACATAAAGGAAATTGACTACAATACCAATCAAGTTGACTACAATAAGCTACTTGGAAATGCCAAATTCAAACAGAAGCTTGTCAACTTCAAACAATACTTCATGAGATTTTACATATGTTTCAAAGTCATCAATTTCTCTATGGAAATCGAAATGCTTAAAAAACATCAATCAAAAGTATTATAATAGGAAGATAATAGGAAGAAGTTGGCAGGACATGGGAGATAATGAATATCATAAAGATAGCAACACATAGTCAAAACTCAAAAAGACCAAACTTTTACCATGCTTCCCATCTCTATTGCTGTCTCTCAAGACCTTCCTGGATCATCGGCGAAACTAAGCTCTCAACATACGTAGCTGATTCACCACACTCATCAAAGTTACGAATGTCAGGATTCTTGAATGACTGACTTTGAGGATCATACAGAACAATAGGTGGGTAATAGTGCAATAGGATTTCACCCTTTTTTGACAAGTACAATGGTTGTATAATAATATCACTCATATAAGGGATGCTAGTTAATTTGGTCCAAGACTCTCTCACACCATATTCTTTCATTATCCATAAATCTGTACACTCTCTAATGAAGTAATGCATCACACAAAGGCATTCGCGCAAAACACCCACACTGAAAGAACCATCGCGCAAAAAAATCAAACTGAAACGTCCTAGTGCTCGGTAGTGCAATTTCACCCCAAGTCTCATTTGCTACGTCAAGAGAAAGTAAACAGGTATCCTCGGTAATAGCAGCAACCCAATGAATTGCCCCATTCACAAACACACTATCCCAATCTAACCATCTCACCAGTGGAAATTCACCAATCCTTGTCCAAAAACCTGTTCTTGATGAGTAGACCATAACCTCAGTTCCATATTTCTTAGTAGCCATATCGCACAAAATTTCAACAACTTTGTAATCATCAGTAGACGCATCATAACCGAACCCATACACAAGGTCCACAAAAGAAACCCTCTTATCAGTTCCCGACATCAGTTTAATTCCCGAATCAGGCAATTTTTTCGAAATTCGAGTAGATGGGTTCCATAAAAAAGTACCATGTGAAAAATTAGAAGTACAAATCAACCCATTAATGGACCCCAAAATCAGAACTGCCGCGTTAGGGTTCATGGGATAATCAAGTTCCATAGCATTAACAGAAAATCCGTTCAAAACAGGAGAAAGATGACAAGTTTTCATAGCTGTATTACCCTTACGAAACGTGATCAAAATGAGTTTATGGTAGGCAATTTCATCATCCTTGGAAGAAATTGTGAGGTGGGTTTTGACGAATTTGGGGTCGGAAATCAAAGAGCGCCATGATTTGGAAACTGACCTGAATTGTAAGAGCGACTTGACGGGCAGCAGTAAGAGTATTTCGGTGATGATATCGGGGGGCAGGCTGCGGTTGCTTCTCTTGGCCTCGGGTGGGTCTTCGATCGCCATGATTTTGGGAGTTTGGGATTTGTTTGTTAGGGTTCGAGGGAGGGAAGGGTTGATAAAGAGGGAAAAGAGTGACAATCAGCACCACCCAATATAATTAGCGGGTCCTCCTTCTAACATTTTCGGGACTCTCTTCGTGAATCGACATAAAAGCATCACAGCAGTCTCCCAATATTATACTCGTTTTTTTGTTTTATTTACACTTTTTCAAACATTTAAAAAATATTTCCCTCCAATAAACATTTTTATACACAACACTTTATAAATCTCAAATTTCTCAAAACTCAACTAACAAACCTAACTACCAATATATATTTCATCTTCTTTATTTTTATTTCCCACCATGATTGGAATGAAATATATTTTATTTTAAATTTTATATTCTATGAAAAAACCTTGTATAAAAAATGTGTCAATCGAAAAGAAAATTTATGTTTAAAATACATTTTCATTATTTTTATGATTTGATTTTTATGTTTAAAATACATTTTCATTATTTTTATGATTCGAAAATTTATGATTCGATTACATCATTGTATTAGAGTTGTCTTAATACAGTTTGATTCAGGACGATAAATGTTTTATCTAAGAGTTAGTAGAGTTAGAGTAGTTTGTAAGATAATGAGATTTACTTCTTTAGGTGTTTCTAGAGTCTTTATATGATCTTAGGTTATGAGAGAATAAATTGTTGCTAATTGCTTTGTTTGAGAATTAATTAAGAAGCTCTCAGGGTATTTGTCATCGATCCAAATTGTCGATTGTATGGTTTATCCCAATCAACAAAATTGAATTGAAAGAGTAGGATTGAGAAGGCTGCAATAATGATCACTTGTACATTATTACTACATTAGTGGAGTTGGAATCAATTCCCATTATTAATCCTCGTATTCGGATAATACTAGCCAACATGAAAAAATAGAACAATTGGAACTCGATCTCGTAGGAGTCATACCTACCATTCGAGTTTGATCACTAATAGAAATGGGAAAATTTCAAATTTTTACTCTCTAAAAAAAAAAACATTCTTGTGATGAACAAATGGAGCTGGAAGCTAGTAAAATAAACAATCTTTGCTACCATGTTCATATAACACGTAAAAAGGCTCAAATTTATCCGAGGTATAGTTTCGCTGCTCATGAAGACAGAAGACAATATGATCAACAAGTCACCACCCATACTTGGCTTGGTGTTTCTGGCTTAAAGAATAGCCTCATATCATAGTATAAAGAACCAATCCGATGCTTCCTCTCATGCCTTTGTTGGCTTCCCCTTTGTTGAAACAAAGCCACAAGTAGAAATCAATGTATGAGAAATTATTAGCACTAGCCCAATGTAAATTTAATTTACTCTATCAAACATGATAAGATAACCTATTTTGTAGATTCAAAACGACGTGACAAAAAATGATCATAAACAAATATTAAAGGCAACAAATATTTGAAAATGATCTAAACAAATCCAAATCAAATGCAACTCTAAAAAGTTCAACTTCCACCACACGAAGAACAAAAAATCTAATCAAGTCGTTGTAAAGGCAAAGATATTATAGTTCTCACATGTATTTCCTCCAACATGCGTCAAATTAAAGAATAGCGCTCAGCACTTTCGATCCTTGATAATTCTTATTATAGTAGAAATACCTGTGATCTATTAATATTGAAAAAATGCATTTGATATTTTACCAAGGTGCAACTAGTATCATTTTAAAGTAGTAACTATTCCATCAAACTTTCACTGAAAAACACAATGCCTGAATTAGTAACTTGTCCAAACTATTACTTTAGTCCGTAATCTCTTATAGACAAGAAAACCCATTAGACCGAGAAACAAACCAATACTTGCCACTCATTCAAGAAGAAAACTATTCTAGTTATTCTTGCAATTAAGGAAACATAATCAGCTTATATGGCTCGTTAATAACCATATCTTAAGGGTCTTAAATTTTACTTCACTCATAAGACTATTTCATTGGTTGATT
>JABEVN020004026.1:0-15885 GCA_013146195.2 Codonopsis lanceolata | reverse complement strand
ATGATGAGACCCGACGTTACATTACGTTGTGTTATCTGTTAAAGTGACGTTGTGTTATGATAAGACAAGCGTTACATTACGTTAATGTTATCTGTTAAGGGTAACGTTGTGTTATGATAAGACCCAACGTTACATTACGTTGTGTTATCTGTTAAGTGACGTTGTGTTATGATAAGACGTAGCGTTACATACGTTAATGTTATCACTTTAAGTAACGTTGTGTTATGATAAGACAGCGTTACATTACGTTATGTATCTGTTAAGTGACATTGTGTTATGATAAGACCAACGTTACATTCGTTGTGTTATCCTGGTTAAGTGACGTTGTGTTATGAAAAGACCAAGCGTTACATTACGTTGTGTTATCACTGGCGTAATGTAACAACCGTAACATAACAGCAACAGACAACGTAATGTAGCAACAACGTAACATATGGCTTAACAACAACCTAGCAACTAGCGTGGCAGCAGCAACTTAGCGGCCAGCGTGGCTTCAACTGGCGTGGCATAACGCCAACGTAGCGTAACCAGCAGCAAGCAGCGTGGCGTGGCAATAACGGTAACAGCAACAGCGTGGCAACAGCAGCAGCCCAGCCGCGTGGCAACGGCGTGGCATGGCAATAGCGTGGCAACAGCAGCAGCATGGCAACCCAGCGTGGCGTGGCATAGCATAGCAGCGTAGCGTGGCAACGTGGCGTAGCGTAGCGTGGCGTAACATAGCAAGCGAACTTAGCGTAGCAACTTAGCAACGTGGCAACTAGCGTAACAGCAGCAACCGGGCGTAGCAGCAGCAACTGCGTGGCAACCGTGGCAACAGCAGCAACCCAGCGTGGCTTTGCTTAGCGTAACATAACATAGCTTAGCGTGGCGTGGCTTAACAGCAAGCAGCAACTTAGCGTGGCGATAGTAGCGTGCGTAATAGCGAACTTAGCGTGGCAGCAACGCGTGGCAACAGCAGCGCGTGGCAAGCGGCAGCAGCAGCGTGGCTTTGCTTGGCGTGGCATGCCAACATAACCCAGCGTGGCATGGCAACAGCAACTTAGCAACTTAGCGTGGCGTGGCGTGGCATTAGCGTGGCAAGCGAACAACGTGGCCCAGCAACGCGTGGCCAGCAGCAACAGCGTGGCAACGCGTGGCAAACGCGTGGCCAGGCAGCAACTTAGCTTAACTTAACGGTAACATAACATAACCAACGTAACGTAACAACAGCAACAAGCAACTTAGCGTGGCGTAACGGCGTGACGTAACGTAACGTAACATAACGTGGCAAAGCGGACTTAAGCGTAACAACAACCGCGTGGCAGCAGCAACAAGCGTGACAGCAGCGTGGCAACCAGCAACCAGCAACAGCAACGTGGCATTAACGTAACATGGCGTAACGTGGCAACTGGCGTAGCGTGGCGTAACAGCAACTTAGCGAGCTTAAGCAGCAGCGTGGCGTAACTTAGCGCTTAACAATGTAATTTAATAGCGTAACTTAACCAATGTAACATAACTTAATAGCGTGGCGTAATAACTTAACGTGGCAACTAACGTAACTTAACATAACCGCGTAACGTAGCGTAACTTAACGTGGCGTAACCAGCAAGTAACATAGCATAACTTAACGTAACAGCAACATTAGCGTGGCTTAAATTAGCGTAATTTAACTTAACGTAACTAAATAACGTAACCTTGACCCCGAATATAATCAAATAATCAAAAAAATTATGGCAAAAAATAAAAGTATAAGTGAAACTTTATTTTTTAGGTCAACACTTGATAACTTTAAGCGTTCTCATTCAAGCGGTTCTAATTATGCCACATAGACATGTGCTTTATATCGGTTGTTGGCCATGTCTTGACACACCATGTCTACAACAATCACCTTCTCAGCGGCGACAAATTAGACACATTCCACTAAAGCGACAAACTATAAATGTTGGCGCGAGACCCAACAACTCCTTACGATTTCAAAGGAGGCGCGGTTTTTTAATTGAAGCCCCATATCACTTATCCCAAAGGCAGGCTTCTTGAAATAACCGCTCAATCATTTTGGAAACTTTTCAAAAACTTCAAAACCAAACAAAATTCAAAAGTTTTCTTTCCTCTCTCTTTGCAGCGCACGTACTGTACTCATCTTCTTCCACAAAACTCTTAAACCCTAGTTTCTTCTTGAACTCAGGTGCAATGGTGATCATAACTCAGAGCCTAGGATGCATTTTGGATGTCACCGCACTAAACAAACTTGACATTGGCGCCCGATTGGTTACGTTGCTAACAAATTACGGACTTCTTCCCCTTCTTACCTTCGACATAGGCACAACCTCTGATCAAATTTTACGGAGTTATTCTTCCACCACATACCCACACCAGATATACCAAACTCCCTCTCTGGAAAGATCAATGGGATAGATGTAGTGTTTGATACCCAAACCATTATGAATGCCTTTCCCAATATCAACACTGAAGGTTCGGCTCTATCTGAAATTAGTCAGGAAATTGTGTCCAATGGATGGATTGTTATGATGGGAAATGTCCCTGTACCTATAGCTGAGAGAAAAAAAGAAAAATATCTTCCGTAGCTTTATTATGCCTAGCCACTTGTTTTAGACAAATGCCTAATAGTCAAATCACAGGGCAAAAGACAAGGTTCTGAAACACCAATTGGCAATGATGGTGCGCCATTGTCTTTGGGAGAAAGCATCAAGCTGGCATTGTTTTAGTTCAACTCATTTATGAGAGTATGGATAGACACAGGAAGAACCCAGTCAAATCCAAAATCACTCACTACCTCATCATTACCCACTTTATGAGATCAGATACTCTTGTTATGAGTGTGGCACTGCATGTGATTCATCAGTGACTGGAAGGAAGTATGGTTCAGTAGATATCACATGGGCCAATAGGTCAAGCAAGTTTGTGGTAACTGCTGCTCCAAAAAGAAAAAGCAGAAGGAGAAATCTAGCAATTAATGAGGATGAGAGAGATGAAGAAGTAGCTGCAGCAACAACTGCAGAACCTGCCAAACCTGTTGCGAAAAAGTATGCTAGGAAGAGGCAGAGGACAAGCTGCTGAATCAAACACTGAAAACTTCATTCCCTTCCCTGCTACTTCTGAACCTCAAAACCAACCACCTTCATCACCTACTGCTTTACCTACCTCCAACCCAAAACAAGCTCGGAAACCATACTTCCCACCTATTTTCAACCCAACCTTTCATCCCAGAAATGATCCCTTCTCTGGCAATCCTATTGGTATTCCTAATGATTGGGCCTTCCCCATTGACCATCTACCCTACTTCATTCAAGCCCTTCTATCCTTTCATGAGGTGAAGAAGGAGGACAAACCAAGGGTAGATCCCACCAAATATGTGGACTCAAAGTTCAACAGGAAATCATGGGTTCCCTACAAATACCCCGTGCAAGGATTGCACACTACAGAGGAGATTGCCATCAATTACGGCAAATGTTTTGACCTAATGCCCGTGGATTGGAATGCCTTCTATCTTGCACAAGACAGGTTTGTGCAAGATGAGCTAATAGTTGATGTGTGGGAAATTTACAACGATGAGTATGGTTTACCAATGATTAGGGTTGATGATCCTTATGTTGTTGGCAGACCTGCTACTGATGAAGACCACATAGATAGAGAAGCCGGTAGACTACCTCCAATGGACAAAGCAAAACTCAAAAAGATTCAAGATAAAGCCATGGAAAATATCAAGCTTAATGTTGAAATGGCTAACACTACAAGAAAATTGGGTATTTGGGACGGCCAAAAACCGTCCCAAATACTGTCAAAACCGTCACAAAAGGTATTTGGGACGGCATTGGGACGGTTTTGGCTCCCTCCCAAATACAAGGGTGCCAAATACATTTGTCTCGGGCCAAAACCGTCCCAAAAAGTATTTGGCACGACAAAGGTGACGATTGGACAGGGTGGTGCCATTTAACACACATTTGGGACGGTTTTTGATGAAACGTCGCAAATAGTATTTGGCACGGTTTTGATGCCGTCCCAAATAGTATTTTGGCACGATTGGGTTGCCCTCCCAAATAGTAATTGGTACGGTTTTGATTACCCTCTCAAATAGTATTGGGGACGGTTCAGTTGCCCTCCCAAATAGTATTTGACACGATTGGCGTGCCCTCCCAAAAAGGTTTTGGCACGGTTTTGTTGCCCTCTCAAATAGTATTTGGGATGGTTGTATTTGGCCTCCCACGTATTATTTGGCACGGTTGATGCCCTCCCAAATACCATTTGTGACCGATTATTTTTGTATTTGATATCGTTTTAATATAAGATGACCAACATTTTTTTTTCAAGTTTTTATTATTATGCCAACCATTTGTTGGAGTCAAATATATGCTAGTTATCAAATGAAAAACAATGACATTTTATAGAAAGGAATTGAAGTCATAAAACAAGCTAATTATATAGATATGTTTCTAATTGGTACCCAATTAGTCAAAAGTATAACCTAAAAAACATTCAAAATTACATAAAAGTACAATAAAAAAAAGATTGTATATAGATCAATTACCCTTCAAAAACTAAAGTTTCAATAAGTGTCTTTCCTATACAAAAGTGTCTATTGAAATAGACAGATCAAGTCGTACGTCCATCATTGAAATAGCTAGCTCAAGTCGTCCATCGGTGAGTTGATCCGAGCCTACAAAAAAAAATTATATAATTAGTATAAATAACGCCAAAAAAAGAAAAGAAAAAAAAGAGATACCTCAAGAGATCTACACTATAAAAAAAATTAAAAATCAAAGGATAAATAGAAGAGAGATATCACTGAATATGAACATTGAACATGTTATCAACGACCTAGGGTTACTATCTTAGAAATGGTCTAAGTCTGCAGTTCAATAGCCTATAAATCGTTATCCGCCTGCATTATTATCATCCAGTCACACATCATTCAAAACCATGGTTATTGTGTTCACAAAGATGTTGGCATCTTGACTTGTGCATGCAGTAGTTTATGTCTCTATCTTCGAGCATTAAGAACGATAAACACTGGATTTTTTCGGGAATTTATGGTCCATGTGTTGATAATCTACTTTCTACCCTGACATTCGCGATGAATCAAATAGTTTTCCACCTACGGTAATACTAAAGCTTTATTTATTTATTTGATAGTATTTTCTTGGGATTTTTCTTAGAACGCCGTAAAGAATCAACTTTTGGCTTGATATCTGTACAGGACTTGGCAAAAAGAGTCCCAAGTCTTGAACCAACGGGAGTATGCCTTCTTTCAGTAAGTGTAGATTTAATAACATTTTAGCTTAGACATGATGAACACAACTTGGTGACAAGAAGCCTACGGTTATGCATTGTACATAATAATAGTTTAGATAGACCTCAAAACTCTTTTTTTTTTCCAGTCATTCATCTCTTCTAGCTGCTTCATCAATGGACTATATATGTCAGGTTTGGATGAGAAGACATGTTTGGGTGGTGGCTTAACTGAGATGGAAGAGGCTCGATGAAGTGCTTTGAGAAGCGAGGGAGAGTCTTTGTTAATTAAGTTAGAGATATCCTGGTGGTAGAAATCTAGAGTTTAATGGCTTAAAGAAGGGGATAGAAACACCTTTTTTGATATGCAAAACCTTTCAGATATGCAAAACCTTTTTTGAAACCACTGAAAAGGAAAGTGCGACTTTCCTTGGGACAAAGGGAGTATTAAACTGCCATGTGTGGTAAATTGCACAAACTGAATCAACCCATTTCAGATTTCCCACAAACCAGATAACAAATTGTTGCAAACTTTGACCATTAGGTGCTGGAGGTTCTGTCTGATGCAGATTTGAAAGAGATTGATCATGGGCTAGAGCTGAGTAACGTTAACTTTATATGGGTTGTGAGGTTTCCAAAGGGAGGTGACAAGATTAAGGCTGAAAAGAAACTGCCTAAAGGGTTTATTAAGAAGGTAGGAGATAGGGGAATGATTGTGGAAGGATGGGCACCACAGAATGGATTTTGGGGCATTCAAGCATTGGTGGATTTGTGAGACGTGATTGGGCTAGCTTTTATATGAATAAGAAACTTTCAAGGTCATCCGGGCAAAAAGAAAAGTATTTTCATCTATAGAAGAAGTGAACTCAAGGACCTCAGAGATCAATTTCTTTAATAGATGGACATAGAATATTTATCGAGATATCTGAGAGCATACTCTTAACCTATATGAGAGTATGAGACCTTATTATATACAATGCAACAATGGTGCACACCCATCAAACGAGGGCACCCCAACAAATCATTTACATACAACAACAAAACAATGGTAAACGAGGGCACCCCAACAGTTGATTACTCTCCTCTTTCAGCAACTGGAAGAAGAAAAATGAGTTTTAGTAAAATAAAAAAATTATGGAGTTATAAGAATTAGTTACTTTAGTAGTATTTTTGTTGCATTTTGGTAAAAGAAAAAACAGTAGCAACAACGAAAATTTGTATGGAGTAATATGAAAAGAGTAGGATCTATGTTCTTTATTAAGTTCTCACATTTCAAAGCAAGTTAATAAGTATCAGCACCAAAACACATACACAAAGGGTAGTATTACACACTTCGATTTACTCACCATACATGCCACATTTAAAAGTAATAGGAAAGAGAAATAAAAAAACCTCTTGAAGTGCCAGTAAATTTTTGACTATTAAACTGATGGCTTGCCAAGTGAAAGTTAGCTAGTGAAAGTTGACCTGCATAAGTAAAACAAGCGTCAAAACATGAGAGCCAATCAATAACATTTGACCTGCATAAGTTCAGCATTATCACCCTTCTTCACAATGACCAAGTTCAGCACAGAGAGGTCTTGACTTACATTGCACCCACGCACAAACTTCCTCCTTCGTTCTCCGCTCCTCCTACCGTGTCCACGGAAGCAGGGTGTTCCTGTTATGAACAATTTAGCAGAGTGGACAGTCAACAAGTATATTTCACTAGTCATCATTAAGTGTTCATAATAAGTAGAAAATGGTAGGAGTGAGCGCTTTCATCCAAATTGTAAGGCAAAGCTAAATATAATTTCTGTATATACCTCTTTCCAGAAACTTGGACTGAATTCACAAGAATAATAATGCAGCAGGAGAAAAAGCAGTCTAGGCCAACTACTAGCAACCTGGTGTTAATTTGATATTTTCTTGATTCCATAACATGTCCATATCCTTATAGGATTTATAGTCTAGTTGTCTTCAATCAGTTTCTGGTTTAATATGATGTGCTCCTTTTGGTTTATTAAGAGATCTAGAGAAAGAGTTTTCCAGCAACAATAGGCTTTTTGATTGTGTGAGGTAATTCCCTAGGGTGTGATGTTCAAGAACCTTGGGTGTTAAACATGAAGTGCGCACTAAAATGCTTGACATGTTGATGCTGGTTCTGGTTCTGGTTCATTGATATTTAGACGTTAAGATAAATTCTAACTCCCGCCACAAGCACGAGTTACATAATTTCCATATCACATGCTCACCATGACATTTTCAAGGACTTGAAGACGTATTGTGCCTCATATGTTTGCTGATTTTGCTCAAATGCCTTGAAAAAGTTTTCCGTTATGGGGATGGTGTTTGTTGCATCCAGGGGAACAAGGGTAACAGGAATCCCAGAATGAATAACCTACCAGATGAGCAATATTATGACACTTCATTTAGTCTGGATAGCAAAGTTAGATATTTATTCGTATTTTGCATTTCAATTCCATTTTCTGTATACATGAGAATGACAAAGAGAAAATATGCACATTATTTTATACGGTATGCGACAAAAGGATCCCCAAAGATATTGAACTCCGCATAAGGATTACTTCGAATCCACAGAAACAAATTACCACGATCACAACACAGTGAGGCCGGCAAGTCGAGCTACTATTTTTTGGGATAACGGCCGGTTGGGTTCTTTGATCTCACACCACCGCCCATGACATAGATATGCTTGACATTTTTCTTCAAGTGTGGATTATTCATGAGGAAAATAGCGAAATTCGTATGCGCCCCAATGATAAAAATAGTGGTGGGACCAACAGATACTTTCTCGATCATTACTTGCTGCGCAGTTGGCTGTCGAAGAGGAGAATATCTCCTGCTCCCCTGTTTATACCGTGATTAAATCCCAAAGTATGTATGTAAGTAAAATGAACAGACTGAACCATGTCTAATCTATTCATGATCCATATTGCATTGGCGAGAATGGGAAAGGAAGATGTCAGGTAATTTGTTACTTCCATTGTGCCATTTAAACACTTAACTTAAACATATGGACTTCAATGTCTCCCTCATTCCACAATAGTTGAGGTCTTTCCTTGTAGCTCTTAATATTGCTGGAAATGTTAGCCAACCCCAAGTAATTTTGCAAAGATTGACATGAGTCGAGTAAATCACAAGTATACATTACTTATGATCGGGATGGTTATCTGGCTTGGTGGTCGGATCGGAGTTACGTCCCACGCGTACTTGTCGCTACAAGGGCAAAACCTAATTGTAACAAACAAAGCGGTGGATAGAGAATTCTTCAGCAACTTCTTAAAAGTGAGTTCATCTAAAGCTGGTCTCCCTTTAAAGCACAACTCAAGTTCCATAAACAAATTTGATTTGTACAATACATCACCTTAGTTAGACTGTTTGCATGCCCAAATTATTTGGGATAAAAGAAAACATTTTCGGAAGAAATTTTATGCTCAAAGTTATGATAGTTCTTATACATTTCTTATCAAATCATGCACCAGTTAAACAATAATACTATATTACGTATGGGTTACAGGTTCTTAACACTGAAAATTCCGGCGAGTTCAATTTTACAAAGCAATTTCCTTACTATAAAGAGGATGGTTACAAACCAGATTTTGGAGGGAAGAAACTCGGAAAGGATGTTGTGTTTGACATGGACATGAGTGCAGGAGATTTTCTGGCTCTTCTTTACCTCCTCAAATTACTAGTGGAGACTATCAATCTTAAGGTAACATGGTTATAAGCCCATCTAAAATTCCATATTCAATCTATCAATCTTAAGGAAACACGGTTCTAATCTGCATTCCTTCGATCAAGGCGATATTCATAACTCCAACAGGGTGGGCAAATCCAGCTACTATAGATGTTGTATATGATTTGCTGCATATGATGGGTCGTGATGACATTCCAGTTGGATGGGGATGTATTTGGTTTGAACCGGTCGGATGCCACTAACACAAATGTTGGAAATTGCAAATACACCAAGGCTATGCCACATGGTGCTGGTGGTTTTCTGGACTCAGATACTCTTTATGGACTTGCGCGTGATTTTCCACGGAGCCCAAGAAGGTACGCTCATGAATGTTACTTACTCTGCTGTTTAAAATTGCAACTCTAAAGTGTAAGATTGATTCAAGTTCCATTAACACAAGTTGCTCACTTTCACTTCAAGTTATTCTAGTACTGTACTTATTACATAAATGAGAGTTGTTCTTTGCCATTGATTGCCTAAATGTACACCAAATATTGAGTTTTCTTTCCAAATGTAGTGAAAGAAAGTGTAAGAACCCAAGCAACTTGGCTCCCTAAAACCAATCACAAACAAAATTCATGGCTCAAGGTTAAGTAATTCTTGAAAAAATTTCCAATTTCTTCTTTTGGGCATTTTATCAAACACATTGAGTGCACTGTAGTTTTTAGTTTTCAAGTTTAGAAAGTTAAAGCTGAAATCGACATACAAATTCCATTATTCATTATTCTCAAACTCTAGGACCAAAAACCCAAGTAGAGTTGCAGAAAAGAAGTATGAAATTCAAACAATCCATTAAAATTGACGAGCAGGGGAGAGAAAGCAAGGAACCTGAACGGCAAAGCCTCCTCCAAAGCTTGAATCGCATCAAACGATCCATTAAAATTGACGAGCAACTACACAAAATGAAAAAGACCAGACCGAAACTGCTTAACAAATAAAAAACAAGGTTAGGGCACAATTATGAAAGCAAGGTCAGGGCACAAAATAGGGAAGTATGGAGAGATGCTTACGAACTCCAACCGGCTGGACATAGCAATAAGATTGCAACAATAGAGAGAGACGAAGACGAGTGAGCTTTAGCTCTGTATCGTGCAATAGGCGGGAGGGAAACTAATAGTTGAGGGGGAAATTTTTGGGGGAAACTTTTGGGGAAATTTTTTGGGATACAAATGGTATTATCTTAATTTATAATTGAGACTTTAGTGTATCAACCGTTCCAATCTCAAAATATTAGTAGTGCCTATACTTGGTATTTGGGACGGCTAGGACACAAGTGTGCCAAATACTTGGTATTTGGAAAGGCTAGTACACAAGTGTACCAATTACTTGGTATTTGGCACGGTTACTTTTACCTTGCCAAATAACAGTATTTGGGACGGTTTTTTCACCCTCCCAAAAAAGGTGGGTCACAAATAGTGTTTTTTCTTGTAGTGTAATGCCAAATACTTGTCAATTTTTCACAGGAAATCATCAAAGGCAGGAGGAGCATCAGCATCTGCCCAGCCATCTGCTGAGCCCCACCAAACCCTATCTTCATCTGCTGCACCTCAACCACAACCAACCATTCCTTCGTCATATAATTCACCTCAACCAATCAATGTTCAACCTATATCCTTCATCCTACCTCCATCTCCCGAACCGAAGTTGAACTACAACAAACCCCCTGCACTCCATCTACAAATATTTCAGATGCCACTCCTACTGAAGATATACAAACAGATGCAACTCCTGCTAGTCATCTAGTGAGTTACAGATCCAGCTCTTATGAGCAGGAAGCTGAAGAGGAAAAAGATTTTGCACATGATAGTGATATTGTTGTTCAAACATTGTCTCCTGCTAGGCTAGCATATCAATTGAGACAGAAACAGCAGCAGATCATTAAGGATGCACTTAACAAGCCACCTGGACAGAAGATCATATTTCCAGATATAACTCCTATATCTTCTCCAGTTGATGAAGTGCCTGCTGCACCCTCCCCTCCAGCTGCACCCTCCCCTCCAGCTGCTCCTACACCAACTGCTGTTCCTGATGGTTCTACTGATGTCCCTTCCACATCAACTCCTGCTGCCACTGCACATGTCTTTCCTGAAGGTTCAACCTATTATGAAGCCCTGGACATGTTAAAGATCACCCAGGTTCATATCAAAGAAGACCTCAAGGAGATGAACCTGCAGCTGAAACAACAAATTGAAGGAGTGAAACAGGAGATGAACGAACAGGTAGCAGGATTACAGCAGCAGATTCAAGCTCTTCTACCCTCTATTAAGGACTCCATCTCTGCTGCACTTGAAGCTGCATATACTGCAGGTGAGTCTTCTGCACTGTGGGTTTTAGGGACAGTAGGTAGGTGGGGTAATTTTTTTTGTTTTAATTCTAAACTTGGCTGGTTTACTACAGGTGAGTCTAAAGCACTGAAAGCATACAAGGAGCTGGAAGAGACACAGAGAGCAGAACGAGCAGAGCTAAGAGCTGAAGCCTTAGCTCACAAGGAAGAGGAAGAAAAGCAGAAGGCAAGAGCTGAAAAGGCTGAAGGAAAGGCTGCAAATTACAAAGAGAAGATTGCAGGCCTTAAATTTAGATTAGGGAGAGCAGCAAAACAACTAGGTCAAGCAACAGCAGATGCTGCTGCAGCCGCTGAAGAAAAATCTTCTGATGACGATGCCGATGAAGCTGCACATGATTGATTGTTTTTAGAGAAACACCAAAATCTCTTTTATATCTCTTAAACTCAATTACATTTAAGTACATAAGTTTAATATTTGACGCATCTGTTATAATATCGGGATGAGTAATCCACCACAATATTCAAAACATAGTTTGGTTATTAATCAAGTTGATTAGACTTTAACAAGTGTAAAGTTCTTCTCTTGAATGCAGGTAGGCCTACTTCTGCTTCATCACTTTAAGCATGAATCAAACGCATTTGACGATCTGTTATAATATCGATGAGTAATCCACCCTACAATATGCAAGTTTAATGTACACTATGCAAATATAAAACTGATATACAAACTTTACAAACTCAAATTAAGTTATAAGTTAAGTTTAGTTAAGTTACGTTATGTTACGCTACGCGTTGCTGTTAACTTTACGCCACGCTACGCTAAGTTGCTAACGTTACCCACGCCACGCTGCTGCCAGCTGCGCTGCTGTTAAGTTATGTTAAGTTAACTTTACGTTACGCTACACGCCACGCTAAGTTACGTTACGCTACGCTACGTTAAGTTTAAGTGAAATTAAGTTGTTAACTTAGCCTTAAATTATTTAGAACAATAATTTTAGAACGGACGAAAAAGGAAATGAAGACTTCAATTTGAAAATGGAGGGAGTAATGGACATAAATTGAAGATATCCATATATAATTATGTATAGAGGTATGATATTACGAGCTAGAGCTTGTGGTATTATTACAAGCTTTAGTGTTAGTACCGCTTAATCAAATCTATTTAGATCTCTACATCGTTAGATCAAATATATTTTTTTTAAGTAATGATACGTACTTTCCAAATCATCAACAACTTAATCATCTAACGACTCTAACACTAAAGCTTGTAATAATATTACAAGCTCTAGCTCGTAATATCATTTGTCTAATGTATATGAAAAATACAAATTTCATAATAATTAAATTGTATCAACTTCCAATGTATAGTCAGAAGTCACATTTAAGTTTCATTTATGGTAAGTAATTTAGGCGGGGAAAATCATCTGCCACTTATATATAGATTCCTCTTCATTTCTCTCTCCACTTCTATCTCCAATATCTACTCTTCCCTATCTCTATCTCTACCGATTCAATTCAAATTCTCCTGGGCGATGGCGAATCCTACATGCTTCGCGGGAGCTTTGTTGAAGACCGCTGCGGACAACCAAGAATCCCGGTCGTAGATTTTTCCAGAACAACTACAACTATGTACGTGTTCTTTCGCTTTTAGGGCTTTATTGTTAAATTTATATTGTGTTTTCTTTTCTCATTTGGATGTATGTTACAGAGGGTGGTCAGGATACGCCGATGGTATGACCCACCGATGTGCCCGCGATCAACACTAGTGATTCCATCTCGCCGCAAACAAACTCGCGCTTAAAGTAGAGATTTGCGAACTCGAAATCAAGGTTGTTGAGGATAGGAAAAAATTCAAGTGGATTTTAGGTCTGATTAGTGTTATTTTCGTGTTAGTTGTTGCTGTGTTGTTGGTTGTGTGACTAAATTTTCATGTTATAACAATGTGTACCCCCAATCTTTTGTTTTTGTTGATGGGGAGGGGAAGATGTAAATATGTATATGATAAAATTTGTTGTTAAGTTTGGTGTACTTAATTTGTTCAAATATCGTTATACTAACACCTGATGTAGGAACAATTTTTCTGAGTTTATCGATGGTTTATCAATAAACCAGCTGATAAACCAGGTGCACTTTAAAAGGAAAAAACCATTGTTTACACCTGCTAACACCTGATGTAGGAACAATTTATCTTAGTTTATCAATGGTTTATCAATAAACCAGCTGATAAACCAGGTGCACTTTAAAAGAAAAAAACCATTTTTTACACCTGCTAACACCTGATGTAGGATTTTTATTCACAAAATTATTGACCATTTTATAAAATTAGATATTTTAAAAAATGTGTTCTATAACTCCCACTATCTCAAATGGCGTTGAATACACAAATGGCGTTGAATACCCAACACATTAAATGGACACTATCATTAAATGTACACTTGACAATTTTCAAAAAGCTTATACATCCAAAAGTTTCTCTCTTCCTTAACCTACACAGTTCATCTTCTTCGCTAAAACCCTAATTTCTGCTCACACAGCAGCACAGGACAGGTACAATGGCAGAGAAAACAGAATTTGGCTGTCTTCTTGATATTGCTTTTCTCAATACAAATGTTCTTGGAAGAAAACTAGTCACCCTTCTCGACAAGTCCGGTGTTCTTCCTTCTCGACCTTCAACACGACTGAACACCATCGACATACCAAACCCTCACTGAACTCTTCTTCCAGCAGATGAATCGTACCCCAAACATTCCCCACTCTCTTACTGGAAACATTAATGGCACCAGTATTGTGTTTGATGCGCAAACCATTCTTGCTGCTTTTCCAAATCTCAAAACAGCTGGTGCCTCCACAAAAGAAATTACAAAGAAAATCGTTTCAAGTGGATGGGCTATCATGTTAGAAGTATTCCTCGAACCCGTCAGAAGCCGCCGACAGAAGAAGAACTTGTTCATGCCTCGTGCACTATGCCCTAGCCGCCGTTTCCGACAAGTGCTTGATTATCAAACTCGGGCAAAGGATAAAATCATGAAGTCCAATTGAAGCTGATGTCTGCAATTGTAACTGGTGAAGACATCAACTGGGCTGCTGTTCTGGTGGAGTTTGTATTTGACAACATCACAAAGCACAGGAAGCATCCAGACAAACCCAGGTGGACTCATCACCTCATCATCACCCATTTTCTTAGAAAAAATCAAGCCGTGATGCGCAGTGTTGCCGCTGGTGAAGTGGTTTATGATCAAGCGTGGGCAGAAGAAAGTTTGGTTTAACCGATCTAACTTGGGCTACAAAGTCCAAAGAAGTATGTTGCACCTCGCCGCCGCAAAGAGAAGAAAGGAAGAAAAGAAGGCACCTTGTTAAGGCGCGAGGGAGGAGGAAGAGATTGAAGAGGAAGCAATGCAATCAGAGAGGCTACAAAGAAATGCAACTCGCTACAAAGATTCACTGCCGTTGGTGCTTCTTCCACCATGTTGGCGTAAGTAACTCAAGGAAGAAGAAAAGAGCATCTGCTGATCTGAACCCTGAAACCTTCGTTCCTTTTCCCCCAAACGCTGAACCTTCCAATCTTGAATCCACACCTGCTTCTTTGTACGAGATCTAGAAACAAAGCAGAAGCCTTACATTTCCTCCTATCTTTAATCCAACATATCATCCCAAACACTCTCCCTACCTTATAAATCCTACTCCCATACCTGAAAATTGGGTATTTCCAATTGATCACCTTCCATACTTCATTCAAGCCCTTTCTCTTTCATGAAGAGAATAAGGAAGCAAAACCAAATGTTCCTCTCTTCAAATATGTGGATGACAAATGTAAACAGAAGCAAGATGTCCCATACCACAAACCTTCAAGAAATGAATTCAAAAGAGGTCATTCAATTAAATTATGGTAAATATTTTGACCATATGCCTCTTCAATGGAATGCCTTCTACCATGCCCAAGACAGATGCAGTGTGATGAGTGACTGCGTGATGAGTATGGGATATCTTCAATGCCGCTTACAAGCTACCAATGCCAACAAGCAGATGATCCCTACTTAGTAGGAAGAGAAGTCACCGAAGATGATCTTTTACCGTATAAAGTATATGGAAGTATTCTCGACATCAATCCAAACATGCTCAAATTGATTCATGAGCAAGCCATGGAGTACATTCACACATCGCCAGATATGGCCGCTGCAAGTATCTCTGCCTCTCAAAGAAAACAGACAAAGGTAAAGGTGGAGCTTTACCTCTACCCAATCTCCCTCGAACCACATAAAACCCCATCTCTACATGCTTCTCCTTCACCCATTAGAGCTCAACCCATCTCCATGATTTTTCCAACGCCAGATCATACCAACTCTCACCATCTCCTCCATCTACCGATTCAACTTCATCTTCTTTCATCTACATCTACCTAAGGTTTCATCGTCAAGAATTTCATGGGTCCAAAGACTACTTCGTACAGCCTCGCAACCTGCCCACCCTCTACAACCCATGCTTATAAGCTAAGGAAGATACTGTGTAAAGCTACCTGATGCCGCTTCCTAGATAACTTCAAATGTGCCTCCACCACCAATCGCTTACTCCCTCATTGCCTGGCCGATCCACTCACTAACTCGCTACTCCTCGCTTCTCCTATGATCCTATATTTCAA
>JABEVN020004025.1:0-15901 GCA_013146195.2 Codonopsis lanceolata | reverse complement strand
AAATTATTTGAAAAACAAATCATTTAACTTAAAAAAAGCCAATCATCACAATTATTTAAGAAGAGATAAAATAGAAGTTTATGGTTCATGTTATTATTAGCCAAATAGATGGTACATTGGTACGGGCAAATTGTAGTCCATATGTTCTTCTTTTTTTTTTTTTTTTTGTCTGAAATTTGTTCCAAAGCCATGAAGGTTGTCTTCCATGTCGTTTTCAAGCCTAGAAGGCTAGAAAGTCCATTCGTACACTATCCTCCGAAGGCTATCCTAAAAGAATTTATATTTGGTATATTGTCGGTACGAAGAAAAGTTTACACAAGTACATTAATAATAAAGGGTGAAATAAATTTAAAAATTAGTTGAAATATATTAAATCAAATACTGTTTGAATTTTTTTCGTGCTTTTTAGATCTAAAAAAAAGTGTATTTATGCTATTTAAATCTACATTATTTATCAACCAATCAAATGGTTTGAAATTAAAATTCAATCGATTGAGCATCAAAAATAAATAAAAAATGTGTACAAACGTTATGATCTTTGTAGTACTCCCTTCATTCCTAAATAATCTTCATCTATAACATGACATACCTTTAAAAAAAATAATTAATTGTATTATAAATATTAGTGTAATTTGTGATTTTCTTTAATGTCCTTGTAAATGTGACCGTAATTAAAGTGTGTAGAAAAAAATAATACTGTAGTGATAAAAGTGTTTTTTTAAGTAAATTTTGAAATATAAAAATTATTTTTAAACGGATAAAAGAATTAGAAAAATTATTAGAAACGAAAGGGACTATTAAATAAGGAAACAATTTGTAAGACTTTTTCATTTTAAAATATCAAATCGAAGTAGATTTTATGTCTCTTGTGTTAAAAAAAATATACATTCAGAATGTACCTAATTTCACTCATCCTAAAATCCACCTTAAAGATTTATCTTATTTAGTAATTTGGTCATGGTAGTTTTCCAATTTGCAAAAATTGCAAAAATAGAAAAGAGAAAAAAATCACCTTAAGATTACTATGATCCAATGGGCAACAAGTCGTGTTAGAGCATCCCCATTGCAAGAGATTTTTTCTTCTTAGGATTCTCTTCTTAATAAGAAGAGACGTAATGCAATGGGAGAAGTCTTCTTAGGTCTGTCATGTAAGAGAGAGAACGTGTTCTTCCTAAATAAGAAGAAAAGAATGGAATCTTCTTGTGTGTGACCGTGGTTTTGGGGTGGGGGAAGTGATTTTTTTTATAAAAAAATTGAAATGTAAAGTTAATAAGATGATAGTAAGACTCAATTAAAAAGACGTGTTAAGAAGATTATAAATGAGAAGATATATTTTTAAATAAAATATATAAAAAAAAAGTATATATGTAACAATGATACCCAACTAAAATAATATGTTAAGAAGAATTGGGTTAGGGATGCTCTTAGAGCATTCTCTTCGTTCAAAAAAGAAGCGTCCCAATTAAATATACAAGGAATTATAAGAAAACATTTAATTTTATACTATAATTTTTCTTAGCATTTTTGAATTTCTTATTGGTCATGTCAAATCAAGAACGTTTTGTGACCTCATAAAAATGATTATTTAGAAACATTTAATAAACTTTAATTTATAATATATATATATATATATATATATATATATATATATATATATATATATATATATATATATAACACGTGTGATTTTCCCTCATAAAATTGATTTCTATAAATAGAAATATTGGAAGCTGAAACACTTTATTTTGTTACTTTTTTTTTAGTTCATACTAAACATTTAATATTTTTTGATAAGTTGACTTGAATATATTTATACATTTGTAGGAATTTTGAGTACACCAAAACTATTGGTATTCTCAACATAATTCACAATATCATGATGGACCTATTTTCCTTTACATATAAAGTATGTGGATATTCTTTACGAATATTCAATCAATCTTTTGCAAAGTTTTAAAAAAAATAGTCACGTAATAAGATTTAGACATTTTGAACCCAAATTTTTCACTGCAACTATTATGACTTTCATACCATCCGTCCTAAAAGACATCCACAAATAAAGATCTGGTTGGATTCTCAAAGTCAGAGTTGCAAGGTCCCAACTCAAATAAACAACAAAGTAGTTGACATACTATATATAAAGTTATATATTTTTTGCTATCCATGGAGAATTGCTAAATAAAAAATATTAAGAGCTGCAACAAATAAATTTATCAGTTCAGATAAATTCAAATCTCAAAATTTCAACTCTACATTCTTTACAAAATAATATTGAGAAATATATTTAAAAATTTAGAATATAACATATCTTGGACAGTAAAATAAAATATTTATCATTAAATAGTGTTTTTACTAAATACTTGACTTTATTTATAAATTGAAGTTTCAAATAATTAGATTTGTATTTTTTTCAAAAAAACGTTAAAACCAAATAGAAAATAAAACAAAGTGATAGAGGCTCAATTTTTAGCTCAATGAAAAATTAAAAGGATTTGAATAATTTGAGGAGAGAGATTGTTAGGATTTCTTACCGAATGTTAGGTGGATGAAATTTTGAAGTTAAAAATATATATTTCAAATGAAGGATTCTAAATGAAGGGTTGTATTTACAAAGCCAACTTGTACAATTTATGGACGCATTGCAAAGTTTTAAGACTTAAAAAAACATGAGACTACAAGTTTTTTGGCAATGACGAACGCGGTCTCGTGTTAAAGGCATTTTCTGAGTGGATTTTAAGTGTTGGGGACGATACATATGGTGGTGAAAATGATGGTATTGCCGCAATAGAAGTTCCAAATGATCTTTTGGTTAATGAATTATAAAATTTGATCCAGTAAATTGTTAAAAGTACATATCCATCATTTTTGGAGTCTTTTGATGATGTGTCATATTTGAAAGGAAGAACTATATTTGCCCTGACGCTTGATGTTGATACCGTAAATGAGTACATGATTTATTGCAATCACTCAGAAGGAAACACTTATTTGAATTCAGATTATATGTGCATGACAGAGAACAACACAAGTTTGTTTGAAAACATTCATTTTACTGAGTTTTTGAATAATATAAAGTGTTTAAGATTGCCTAACCGTGAATTAATACTTAAGGTTGATGTTTTAATGATTTTGTTGAGAAACAATGACCATGCTGTAGGGTTGTGTAATGAAATAAAACTAATCATTACCATGCTTGAGAATCACATTGTTGAAGCAAAATTTTTGAATGGAAACAATGTTGGAGATAAAATATGTTCATACCAAGAATGTTATTGTCTCCATCAGATGTGAGGTTGTCGTTCAAGTTTTAGAGAAGATAATTTTATTTAGTAGTATCGTATGTCATGACAATTGACAAAAGTCAAGATCAATCACTTTCGCATGTATGACTCTTCTTGAATAAGCCATTATTCAGTAATGACCAGTTGTATCACAGTTTTTAGGATAACAAATCGTTCTGACTTGAATATAATAATATCTGATGAAGATAGAAGACCAACAAATAAAACAAAAAATATTGTGTATAAGGAAAAATTTCAAAATCTATAATATTATCAATAAAATGATGCATTTCTATTTAAATAGTTGCCTCCAACATTACTTTTCTTAATTTATTCTTTTAATTTTAATTTACTTCTTCGTTTTGCTTAAATTTTATTCAATTAAAAAAATGTGCGTGCAAAAAACGCAACGGTGTAAAACTAGTTGTTGAAATATAGATGTTTAAAATTACTTAAACTCATTAATTAGACCTTTTAACATAAAACAACACGTACGAATTAGTTAGGACTCATATAAACTCTTATACTGAATTAAGATCACTCTAATAGATGTATCTAAATGAAATTCAATAGGTTAAGTTAATTATAGTCTTCCATGAGAAGAACATTAGTTAGCTGTTAACTAAAATTAAATTGATTAGACTTTAGCAAGTTTAAAATTCTTCCTGCTAAAATTCAGCAAGTAGATCTACAACTAATGTTTTGTCACTTTAAGCAATATTAAATAAACTTAGACTAAGGTAGACAACTTTCTCAAGTCTTATTCATTTATCTGCCACGACTTAGTCATCAACAACTAGCTAGCTGCTGATCCCTTTACCTAACAGGTACACTTTCTTAATAATAGTTTCTTACACCTACTATTAGTTAAAATTCAGTTTTCAGTTGTTATGCTTTCCTATACCTAAATCCCTATTTGCTGAAAAATTATATTATGTTGAAACAATGCGCTTCAATCTAAATTCGAAATCAATGCTTTCAAAATTTCCTAAAGCAATATTTTCGAAAACGTGTGGACTTTACATTAGTTTAAACACTTAGTTAAATATCAGTCTTTCGTTAAAAGATAACACTATCTGCTGAAACTAAAGTGATCAGCAGCTGACATCAGTCAGATACTCTATCTACTTATACTTTTTTTTTATTAAAATACATATATTAAAGGAGAGGAGCAAGATTTGGAAAGTTACCGCCAAAAGTGACTTTCCAAATTTAGAAACACTTATAATTTATATATAAGTCCCTTTTTACATTGGAAATTGAAAATATAAAATGTCATTATCATGGTTGATTGGATAAATGATTTCAAAACCTCTTCACATTCTTATTTAGTATATTAAGAAAAATATGCATAGTAGAAACATGAGAGATAACAAAATCAAGTTTTTTTTTTTTTTTGTCAATTTCTTTGCATCAATATTCAGGCTATGAAAAATAAACAGAGAATAAAACAACGATTTTGAAACTAAATCATATACATACACTTTGAATGTAAAACTAATTCACAAACAATCAATTAATGATAATACCAAGATCTTGATTTTTTTTTTCATATTTCATCATAACCAAAGTTATTATTGTAAAAAAAAATCTATAAATCGAGATAAGACCATTTTTTTTAGACAGCCAAAAATGGAAACCCGATAATTTTTTATTTTTAGTTACTTATACATGTTAAAAAATTCAGATATAAAAAAGTGCTGATGATGGAATTAATCAACATTCAGATCGAATTTGTTTGTTAGTTAAACTAAATCATGAATTAAAATTAATAAATGTGTTTTGAAGTTAAACAGAGTTTTTGAAATATTTTTGGAATTATGAACGTACCAACACGTTTCCGGTAAGTCGGTGGTCATAGCTTCCGTTGTCAGACTTTCTTAAGGTGGTAACCTTGAAGTTTGCAATGTGTGGTGAAACTAGGGTAAAAGTGTTTTCTTTTCGTTTATGTATATCAACTAAAACAACGTGGTTTTATGAGTGTTTACCGGGTCGCAGTCCAAAAGTTAACTATAACACGGTTTAAACCAAATTTTTCGATGTCTATCCATTGATCGTTTGAATTTTTGGTTCATTTTTCTTGACTCATCTCCTACATTTTATTTTCCTTAGTTATATACGATTTTAATTATTTTTTCTTTATGTATGATTTTTAAATTGAACTATAATACTTGAATTATTTTGTAAAAATTACCAATTTTGAAAAATGTAGTTTTTAAGGTTTTATGACAAAACATGTTAGTATATCACAAACAATTTGTCACTTGTCTCATATTATATGCGCTGTCAATTTTTTTAACATTAATGTAACTTTTATTTATATATATTTTAATATCATTTTTTAATACGAAAAACACATAAGTAAATTTAAATTTTGTTGAGACTCCAGAGTAGAGAATGAGAGCAAGTGAATCTCAATTCCATTGTTTAGAATTGGAATTGTGGGTTTCAATGTAAATTTTATTATTTATATCCAGAAAAAATATTAGAATTTGAATTGAAGTAAAATTCTTAATATTTTTATTCTATAAATTGATTTTTTTCTCTAAAGGTAAAACATTTTTAAACCTAAAGACTATTGATTTTCATTAATTTTTTTTATTTCTATTAATTTTCTTTATATGTTTAGATTTTTAATTGAACTCTACATGAGGGCCAAACAAAATAATCTTAATTTTAATGTTACAAAATTATGATATTCAATTCTACACATCGAACTCATAATCTTTATGTTGTAATCAGCTGTGTATTTTATTAGCACTAAAGTTTTAACTATTGTACTTATATGCATATAGGCTTCGTGCATCGCACGAGTGCTTTGATTATAATTTTATATGATTAACTTCAATTTTTATTGTACAAAGTAAACTGTTTTGGTCAAAGACATGTCACTTCGATATCAATTTAAAGATATGTTAAAAAAGTTATTGTTTTTATTAACATAATTTTCTATAATTTGTTTTATATGCATATTGAACTCGTGATTTTTCATATAATTATTCAATTATATGGTTATCATTAAAATTTTATATTCTTTTATTTATATCAAAATTGACCGTGCATTACACGGTTGTGTCGTAGTATATATAAAAACAGAAAAGCATAATTTTTAGAAATTTCCCGCCAAAACTCATTTTTCAAAAATGAAATAACTTATGTTCTGTTTATATCGAATTTTTATTTTTTTGAAATTGAATTTGAGAAATGTCATTTAATGATGTTAACATAAACTATTCCAATTGAGTTTACGTTTTTTATTTGGAGAATTAAATTAGGAAATGACATATAAATGACATACAACTAATTACATACCAAAGCCATATAACTATTAAATATTACACAAAAATAAAGTAGAAATCAAATTTATAGGCAAGCTATTCATAAGTCAGACAGAGTCCATGTGCATATAACTAATTACAAACAAAATCAATATATAAAAATAATTCGTAAAAATGGTATTTATTCAAAAATATTGAATAACTTAGTATTATTATAAATAAATAATAGGTAAATAAAAATACTTACGATTGTTTTTAATAGATCTTGAAATTCAGTTCTATAATATTTCAAAAAAATTAAAATTAAAAATACTCATGAGCCTGACTTTGTGTGTTTTTTTAGTTTGAGTCCGTCTTAGTCTAAATTATGACTAGATTTTGTATCCGTGCTTATGGCACGGTGTCAATATGGAACTTATTCAATGTATGAAGCGGACAGTATGTAAATGAATTAATATATGCTTGAGATTTTATAAATATCAGATGAATGTACACTACACAACTAAAAAGAAAACTAAACTCAAGAAACTAAACAAAAATATATATTTTATGATGGTCTATTAATTACAAAAAGTAAGAATATCGAGAGCTTTATGTCATGTTCAAATTAGAGTGACATTTTCTCTTCTTCTTTTTGTTAATTATTTATGTAATTAAAAATTGAAATGTAATATATAAATTATATTATTGAAAGAGATACATGTTTTTTTGTGGTTTCAATTAAATAGTCATATAAAAAATTAAGATGCAATTTTTTTAATTACATCACATCAATGAACAATACATATTCTGAAATCTCAAACTGTGAGTTAAATTTGAACGATACATAATAGTGAATATTTTAATTGAATTACATATTTTGAAATCTCAAACTGTGAGTTAAATTTGAATGTTGGACCTCAAATAATGTTGTTTCGTAACATAGTCTATTCACTTGAGTTATGCAATGACACGAGATTAATTGTTATAAGACTGAGAAACCATGTTTTAGAAAGTTGAGTTCTTTCAAAGGGTAATTTTGATGGTACTCTTTTGATTCCAAGAATGTCATTGATACTATTTGATCCTAGAATTTCTTTCAAATTCCAAATAAAACATTTTTTGTTGATTATGTCTTACTTAATGTCTATGAATAAAAACCATGATGAGTCATTGTCTAATATAAAACTCCATTTGAAAACATGTTTTGCTTATCATAAGTTGTATGTAGCTTTATCTAGAGTTACTATGTGATATTTATAGTTACAATAGTCGTACATTTTGAACGAAAATTATTGTATATAAAAAGTATTCCAAAATCTATATTATTTTTTTCAAATTTATAGTATTTTTTATATTTAATTTTACTGTTTATTATTTTTTGTTTATTTTGTTAATATTAAAAAAATTAATTGCATATTATTCAACTTTAATTTAGTATAAAATTTTATACACATATACAATTTGTGCAACGCACGGGTGCATCACTAGTGTATTTGTATATGTATATATATATATATATTCTTTCCAACAGTATTTTAAACAAACGTTTTTTTAAAACACGGTTGGCCATTCTTACACATTTAATTCTTGGTCATCTAAATTCATACGTTAAACTGATCAAAATGAGACTTTTTGTAAAAATATTAAATTGCTCAATAATTTACCATTACATTAAATATTTGACAATTCTAGCCAACCACCCTCTTTAAATATATCATGGTAGAGATATCTATTCTCCTTATTCTATAGAAGAAAATATCTAACCACTTGTTGGTCGAAAAATGCAAGACAAGATTACCCGGTCAAACAAGTAAAAAACTGATAAAGTAGAGTGCCGAACCCACGAGGAAGCAATTTGGTTGTTTTAATGAATACCAAGCACGTTGCAATTTTGATTATATTTAAACGATCTATTTTGAGTGAATTAACTAATTAATTAAGCTAAAGCAATAAATTAAATAAAGCAATATTAAAATGAGATTGATTTCAATGAGAGATGTTCTAGGGTTTTGACTTTCAATTGGCTCTTCCGTTGTGATTTATTAAGGTATTGCTATTAAAACTATTCTATTTTTTTTGGAAGTCGAGGATTCAAAAATCACCGCTAAGGGCTTTCGCTTCGTATAACGGATTAACGGTGCTAATTAACGATATAAATTCACGGGCTTTCGCTACGTATGAATTTATGCTATTAATCGCTTCCAAACACAACCCCAATTGACTATCTTAAAGAGAATTAATAACATTGATTAACCCAACTCAAAAACAAATATGTTGTATTTTCCAAAATTATCAAGTCACTTTCATGCACTAAACAATTTCTAAAATCATGTAATGGGTGATCAAATCAATACATACATTAAAAACACAACATAATTCCCAAAAATTAGTGAATAACAATTAATAGCAATATCCAAATTAAAATCACAACATTCAAGCCAATTTATATCAAAACCCTAGGCAATTAAATTAGCTCATAATGCTAGAGAAATAAATCAAATCTTTAATACAAAACATAATCAATAAATAGAAGTAGAGATTAAAGAGTGTACAATGCTTTTTAATGGAAGAAGTGATTTATAATCCCTAGCTTTTCTTGCACATCAATGGAGTAAATATGGAGAGGATATAACAATGGGGGGTGGCTGCTATGTTGTTACTGTTCGTTTTTCCCCCAAAAAATGTGATCCCCATTACTCTAAAAAATTGCTAGGGTAGAGAACAAACAAGGAGGGGTAGAATTGAAGTTTAACGGAGTTTTGGGGAAGGAAATGGGAGTTGGGTCGCGACTGGGCATGGGTTAACCAGGGAAGGAGTACGCTGGTCACCAGAGTAAGTGAGCTGGTGATGTGAGGGAGAAAGGGTCAACACGCGGGTAGATGGGTCGGGCAGGATCCGAATCTGGGCTGGACGCGGGCTGGCTAGTGGATAAGGCGGGGTGACATGGCGGGCTATGAGGTCGACAAAAAAAAAAAAAAGATTGTTGGATTAGCGCCGGCCTCCCCTGGGCTTCTAAGATGAGCTGGTGAAGTCTTTCCCCCTCCAAGCTTTGCGATTTAGTCTGTCGTTAGCTCCATTAGTTTCCATTAACCTTCCTTTGCCTTTGAACACTTACGAACTTTGATGGATTCTGACCGAATGGATCTAAGCTCAACCTTAAACTCCAGAATTGTCTCAATTTACCTGTATTGAGCCTTGAAAACCTTAAATATCTCCAAAATACCTATATAAAGCATAAAATATATAAAAATAGGCTCTCAAATGCAATGAATCATAAACCAAAGTTCAAAATCATCAATAAAATTCCGAAAAATAATGAAAATAAAAGGAAAATTACAAGCTTATCACCATTCTATCCATGAATTTATGATCTTATGATAGGTGATATCTTCCATATCAGAAATCTTCTTAAAGATCTTTGAGCTTTGAAAGATAGACTTCATCACAACTCTTTAAGATCATCCCTTCTATTTCAAAACGGCTACTTTCATAGATCTCTGTATAAAGCAGTTTGGAGCAAGACCGAGAACTGGGTATAAACATTTCACTTATCCCTTCAAGTTACTTCTTCTTTGAAATATTCCAGTTCTCATGATAGAATATATAAGAGAATAGAGGATGAAAGGATTGATGAAATCATTCTTCACTAAATGATATTCTTTCTTTGATTTACTTCAATTCAGGGCTGGACGCACATATGATTCCTTCAACCAATTCTTCCCTTGATGTGTTCCAATCCTCAAACAATTACTAGATATTCTTTCACTTCTTATTCCTTTCTAGTTCTTATTTAGACAATCATTGTATTCTTCATTGCTTCTTCATTATCTTAAAAGAACAATTGATTGTTGCACAAGTATGATTGTTGCCCAATCATACTCTTCAAACACTGGTTTTTGTTGTACACAAATCCGTTAGTGATCACTTAGAATTTCAATATATTTAGTGCACTTCAAAATCTAAATTTGACCAATTTGGTAGTGGACATAATAGTTTTAACACTATGAACCACTCAAAATACTATGTTCCTCTATCTGATGTTTTTACTGTTTATACACTTAAGCAGCTTCTATTACTT
This sequence comes from Codonopsis lanceolata, assembly GCA_013146195.2. Lineage (NCBI taxonomy): Eukaryota > Viridiplantae > Streptophyta > Magnoliopsida > Asterales > Campanulaceae > Codonopsis > Codonopsis lanceolata. The sequence goes on along the minus strand of JABEVN020004025.1, from coordinate 5,285 downwards.
AATTGTTTTACAATTACATTCCCGAGTTCTTTACTTAGTTGATCTTACAAATTGTTTTTCAATTCAGTCCCTATACTTGAGTGATCAAAAGAAAACCAAACCAAATCATTTTACATTCAACAATTGTTACATAGATTGTTTTCATATTCAGCAGATGCTATTTGCTGATTTTAAATCAGCTGCTGAAAACTTATCTTTTTTGTTGCATCTTTTAAATATTTTTAAAATAACCCTCGAAGTTTTAAAAGAATATTCACCTTCACCCCTCTAACCTTATTTTATTGTCAACTGAACTTACACTAGTTATGAACAACTTTAAACACTCATTTTGATTAACTTGGAGGTGGGTGACGTAACTCTATTATTTTCATTTCTTCATGAATCCCTCCATTTTTCAAATTAAAGAGGCCTACATGCTAGTATGCTACTTAGAGCATCCACAATAACAACCCTCAATTTCACTCCCTAAACACCTTGTTTTTTGTTTCAGTTACACTTTTTCAACACTCTATAAAATAATTCACTCCAATAAGAACACTCTACACACCCTCTAAATATCTCAAATCTCTTCATATCAACTAACAATCCTAACTACCAATATATTTCACCTTGTTATTTTTATTTTTCTCATGACAATCGAAATGCGATATTTTAATTTTTAAATTTATATTATATGAAAAATATTATATTTTTAATTATTTCAATTAATTTTTATCTAAAAATATATGTCAATCAAACGAGCAATTTATGGTTCCCAGAACAAATGATTACTTTTGTTGAAAATATTTCGTAGTTAATTCAAAAATTTCATATTAATATTAATAAAATAAATATCTTTCTATTTGATTGATAAAGTTACAATGATGAATGTGTGAAGTTATTTTTAATTATATATAACGTGATGGTTTTAATCAATAAAATTTGTTAAAGCAAGAAAAATTAAAATAGGGACATGTAGCCTTGTGATTCTATCGGCCAACCAAGCTTTAAAATTTGTTGAAACATAAAACATTAAAAAAAAACAAGTTCCTTCAACCTTAGAAATAAATGAAGATAAATGGATAAACAACAATTTGAAATACATTGCAACTCACATCAACATTTATAAAAGAATGCACATAATATAGTTGTATTTCCAAATATTTCCATTTAACTTACAAACAAACTATATTGAAAACTTCCTGTAAAAGATAAAAAAGAATGTTGTCATGATCACTTTTTCAAGGCTGAAATCGACTCGAAGGGCATGATGGAGTCCCACTCCGCACATCTCGGTGACCAACCAGTGTCTACTTACTTTGTATAAGAGCTTTGTTGCTTATTGCTAATTCAATATACGCTTTCAGCTTTTGCAAGGATGAAGGATCTGATTAATGAAAAAAAAAAATGAATGACCTGAGCTTTTCTGGAAGCTATTTTGTTGCCTGAAAACAAAAGCCAAAGAGCTCCAATAAAATAACTGCAAATACCTTGTACAAATGATGAGAAAGGAGCCAGGATCAAGGAAACTAACTTGAAAATGTCAAATATGCAGAATTGACAACCAACATCTGCAATCAGTATTCTGTTTGACGTTTGCAAAATGTTGAGAATAACTCAAGCCAACACTACATGCAGTACAAATTCCCCTTGCTTCAGTTCATGAGCAGTAAGAACTCATTTTCCACTTCCATTGCGTTAGCAAAAGGATCGTCTTCCTCACAATTTAGATACCAAACACTAATAAAAAAACACAGAGCAGGAAGACACAAGTGAACATGCAATCACACACTGAGAGCACACATATAACATGAAGATCTGTAATTGGATTGCAATATCTAGCCTATTTAAAAATCTATTTTCTATTTAACCCCCTCCAAACCCAACAGCCATTTATATCCTTCCAGCAATACCTTCAACCTCCCCCCCCCCCGAATACCCATACACACACACATCCAAGTTGGGTTGCAATCCCACCAAAACTCAAAACCAGGTGGCAATCCAGTAGCCTGGCAGCACACTGGCGTCGCTTACCCTTCAAACCGACCATGATGACTGTCGATGGAGCTTTCCCATCCTGACCTCTTATGCAGACAAATTTTTAAAAAAGAAGAATTTAAAGAATGCAGACCCAAGTAATGGTGTTGCCATCCCAGCGTCGCTTACCCTTCAAAAAACTGCAGAACCAAGTAATGGTGTTGCCCTAGATTTTATTTCCTACTAGAGTTATACTTGGATTAAATTTTTGAATAACTTGACCCATGTTACTGTACTTTTCAACTGAACTGAGAAAAAAATTAATTCTCGCATTACATCAACTAGTGTATGGACTTTTTGGAAATTTTTCTTGGTCTTCAGGTCCATGCTATTGGTCTAGCAGAAAATGGGGATCAAACTTTATGCATCTACTCTTGGTAAAAAAAACATCACTCCTACTGTTCTATAGGCATCTTCTAGGCCTTCTTTGTACTTGTCATAATATCAGTGACACTTCTAATAAGTTGGTTCGCTCTTTTCAGGTGGAAGCCACTCTTTCATGTTCTATAGCAGGAGAAACACATTACACATTGATTAGAGACTACATAAAATTAACATAACCATCAATTGCCCCATAATTTCAGGTTATTTTGCTTGTCTTGCATCTTGTGAATTCACTAGGTCCTTCGGCTATGACTTTTATAAATTCATAGTATTCAAATAAATGTCCTATTGATAGGAACAGAGGCAGCGTAGAAGCACAAACACAAGCGCAAAACATACACACACAGAGCTAAAGTACAAAGTGTGTTGATCAAAATCATGACATGCAACAACAAATCAAGATAATGAAGGTGTAGATCTTCTAATAGTGGCATAATGTTTCTACCTGCTCTTGCCGGAAGCTGAATCTTTAATGACTGACTCAATCCCTGCTACATGTATGAAATCATAAGTGCGTGGATAACTTGAGAAAGGTTTACACCTACAAAAATCATCATAAGCAAGAAATCAGAATTCAATACACTAAGGAAGTAACTAAAGCAACACTACTTGGCATTGGTTTTACACCTCGAGGTTGTAACAAGAATGTGTGTAGTCTGTTAAGAGAAAACCAAACTCTAGCCATTCAGAGAGGAAGAATTTAAATGAAGCTAGAAAGGGGGCATTCATGTAATAAATATTAACAAGTGAAAATACATAGTTAAAATGTAGCTAAGTATAATTCATGATTACTATTCTCAATCACTCCCAAGTTTGGGAATGATTAAAAAAAAAAGTAGCTAGTAACACTACAGAAAAATTCGAGCGTATTTGATTTGCCAACAACAGAGAGACCCTAAGGACATCCATGAATTACAATCGGGGCAAGGGGCACAAGTTTCAGACTTGTCAAACAAAAAACAAAAAAATGGAATAGTTACATTCACATATTCACATTTGCTAATTGGCACTTCCTTAAAATCAAACATTGCCACCCAAAAAATATCTCCTGTGAATTAACAAAAAAAATTCCAATTAATGCTATCACTTGTAAACATTACTAAAAAGTAAAAACACCAAGTTTTCACTTATACAAATCACATTCCTGGCCATCAGAATTGATGTATTTGTAATCTTAGCCTCCTAGTACTGATAGGGGTGCTGTTTAGTTTGTGAAGATAAAAGCCCTTCAGCTATGGTTGTTGATGCAAGATGTATTCAATGGAATTCAACACAAATAGCTGGTTATTAGGACCACATTTTGATGAGACTAGTACGCATAAATGCCAATAAAAGTAAATATAATTGTGGAATTCAGGACAGAAAACATTGCAAGCTAGTAATTATATATTATTCTTTGGGAATAATTATATAAATTTAGCAAGATTAATGGAACCAAGTACACAATCGCTGATGAATTCAAATGAAGTACATTTTCTAGAACAAAAGAAGATTTCAGTAACAGGAAGAGTAGGCATACAAAGGAAGACAGAGGCTGAGGAGTTTTCAAAATCATCTTAGTGCCAAATAAAACATAGCCAGGAGCGCGAAAGATCCAATGTAATAAGCTTTAATGGCAAAGTTATATGCAAGTCCCCAATGGACATCCTTGAAGGATTCTGTAGCTTAGATCCATAAAGACGTACAACAACCTAAAAGAACTATTATTTTGAGACTAGAATCCACTGCCCCAAAAAGAACAGATGAAAACCACGTGCTACCAGTACTATGTTGATGAAAAGGTCAATCGGTTCTAAACTAATACGTTGTCGGAGGCTTGAAATTAACCAATCTGCCTGCAATAATCTGAACAGTCCCAAAGCCGCACAAACCCTTCCCAAAACAGTCCCAAACCTGTCTCTAAACTCCCTAAAAAAATGTTTGTTTTAATAGAATTTTTCTTTACAAATATCACCCACCAATCAACAAATAAATTCCCCTCAACCAACCTTAATTCACGCCTAAAATAAAAGTGTATGGACTGCCCAAAGTTGTCTTCTTGATCGGACAACTAACCTGCCCACAAACTACCCAAAACCCCACACACAACCCACGCCTAACCTCCAAGGAATTCTAAAACAGTCACGTCTTTGAAGAAATAACAGGCTGCCACGATCTGAACATTAACAGAAAAAGAAACAGAAGAAATAGAAAAGGATAGGATAATTCGGCTTCACCAAATAATCTTCACTCACTCATCGTAAAGATAGTCGTTTGATTCGACAAACAAAGCTTCACTCACTTTATTCGAAGAATCGGGAAGAAGAACGAACTCGTTCTTTTGTGCAATGTTTTCACACACCAAAATCTGTTTTATTCATCAATTAAAATGCCTTATAAAGGTTTACAAAATTTATCCTAATTCTAAAAGGAAAGTAAAACAACTTCTAAGTCCTTAAGGGACTCTATCTTGCAATAAAGAAAGGAAACTATTAAGTAAATCCTAGACTAACTCAATGTAATACCCCGAAAATGCTAGTATGAAATTTAAAATTTTAAAATAATTTAATTAAATTGTTTTGGGCCAACAAAAATCTTTGGAATCAAATTATTTGTTTTGTGCCTATCTTTAGAAATACTAAATTTTGTTGGGCCAATGCAATTAGCTAGTTGGTTAGTAGTAATTGGGCTTTGCTCATCTTTAAATAACAATAATAAAACAATAATAAAACAATAATAAAACAATAATAATAACAATAATAATAACAATAATAAAACAATAATAATAACAATAATAATAACAATAATAAAACCAATAATAAAACAATAATAAAACAAATAATAATAACAATAATAATAACAATAATAATAACAATAATAATAACAATAATAATAACAATAATAAT